>CAUYRT010094950.1:0-18207 GCA_963574885.1 Lepilemur ruficaudatus
GAGTAGGTTTTTGAATGTAACAAGATAAGTCAACTTGAGTGGTAATATATTTTGGGAAATCAGCTCACTACAAATTGTGACTGTAAACATTGTACTGTAAATGTTTTGTAGTTTTCCCCCAATAAAATTAAAAAAAAAAAGCACAAATAAAAACCATTCTATTTTTTTTTTAAAAAAAGCACAAATAAAAACCATTCTTTTTAAAAAAAAAAAAAGAGAGAGAAAAAAAAAATTCCTCTCATCCCTATCCAGTTAATTTCTCTCCATTGAGAACTTACTGCCATTCTATCACTATAGCTTGAGTTTGCTTGTTCTTGTATTTCATAGAAATAGGATCATAGAACCATACATTTCTGGCTTTAATTCAATATTGTGTTTGTGAGATTCCTTTGTATTCTTATCTATTATAAATAATAGTTTGTTCCCTTTTTACTGTGGTTTAATATCCCACTGTACAGATATATCATTGTTCTTGATGGATATTTGTTTTCTTTTCATTTTTCACTTATTATAAATGTCTACTGTGATTTTTGATGAAAACATCTATTCCTTTTTTTAGCAGATATAGCTGTAATTAAGATTGATGGGTTACAAGGTGGACATCATTTAGCTTTAGTAAATGCTGATAAAGGATTTTCCAAAGTGGCAGCACTCCACTCCTACCAGTGATGTATGAGAGCCCTAGTCCCTTTGCATTAGTGCCAGCATATGATGGTCAGTATTTTTCATTTTAGTTGGTCTGGTGAATGTGTGGTAGTATCTCGTAGTCATTTTAATTTTTATTTCCCTGATGAATAATGATGTTTTTGTAGCTTTTTATGTCCTTATTGGCCTTTTGGAAACCTGTTATATGAAATACTATTCAAATTTTTTAGCCATTTTCTCTTCATTTATTGTCTTTTTGTTATTGATTTGTCCTTTATATATTCTGGTAAATATATGAAAAATATATATAAAATTAACAATTATCTTTTAGTCTGTGGCTTGCTTTTTCTTTATTAATGATTTCTTTTGATGAACAGAAATTCTTACTTTTAACGAAGTCCAATTTACCATTATATTCTTCTATAGTTCATGCTTTTTGTGTTTTGTTTTAACATGTGATTTGAAAATCCAGCAGCATATAATGCATTCAATTTGACAGATGCTAGGCTTCAGTTTTTCCCCAGTTTCTTTTTAATTTTGGTAACATTCCCACACATGAAGTTTACCCTCTGGACCATTTTTAAGTGTGTACAATTCAGTGTTATTAAATACATTCATAATGTTGTACAGCCATCATCAGCCATTTCCTCCATAACTCTTTTTATTTTATAAAACTGACACTCTATATCCATTTAACAACAAATCCCCATTCCTCCCCGCCCCCAGGGCCTGGCAACCTCCAGTTTACTTTGTCTCTAGGATTTCGACTATTCCAAGTACATAATATAAGTGGAATGTACGATGTTTGTCTTCTGTGACTGACTTATTTCACTTAGTATAATGTCTTCAACAGTGTTGTAGAAATGTCAGAATTTCCTTCCTTTTAAAGGTGGAATAATATTCCATTGTATGCATATACCACACTGTGACTTAATTTGTGGCCTATCGTGTTTGTCTATTCTGAAAAGTGTCCATTGTGCCATCAGAAGAATGTGCTGTTGTTGTTGGATAGAATATTCTACATATATCTGTTGGATCTAACTGGTTCATTGTGTTAAGTCCTCCACTTCTTTATTTTTCATCCTCTGTTTGGTTGTTCTACCTATTTTTGAGAGTTGGGTATTGAAGTGTCCAACTATATTTCTCCCTTCAATTCTGTCAGTTTTTCCTTCATATTTTTGTGGTCTGTTAGGTGCATAAATGTTTTAAATTGTTCTATCTTCTTGCTGTATTGAAATTTTATTAATATGTAATAGCTTTCTTTGTCTCTTGTAACCTTTTTGGATTTAAAGTCCATTTTTTCTGATATTAGTATAGCCACCTCACTCTCTTTTGGTTACTATTTACATGGAATATCTTTTTCCAGCCTTTAATTTTCAGCTTATCCAACTGATCTAAAGTAAGTTTCTTGTAGACAACATACAGTTGGACCCTGTTTTTCTAAAATCTATTCTGCCAATCTTTGATTGGAGAGTTTAATCTACTTATATTTAAAATAATTATTGATAAGGAAAAATTTACTTCTGTCATTTTGCTATTTGTTTTCTATATATTTTATACCTTTGTGTTCTTTATTTTCTGCATTACTGTCTTCCTTTGTGTGTGTGTGTTGGGGTGAGGTCTTGTAGTGAAACATTTAAATTCCTTTCTCATTTTCTTTTGTGTATATTCCATAGCTGTTTTCTTTGTGGTTACCATGGGTACTACATTTAACATTCTAATTATAACACTCTAATTTAACCGACTTAGCTTCAACAACATACAAAAACTCTGCTCCATTGTAGCTCTGTACCTACCCGTTTCATTGGTTGATGTCACAAAATCACATCTTTATACATTGTGTGCCCTAAAACATAAACTAATAATTCTTTTAAATGTATTGATTTCTTCAATTATAGAGAAACAAAATGTAGAGTTACAAACCAAAATTACAATAATACTAGTGTTTAGACTAATTGTGTTTTTTTAATGTAGTCTCTTAAATCATGTGGAATATATGATTTAAGAGACTACAAACTGTTGTATAATAATATTAGCATTTATAATTGCCCATGCATTTACCTTTTTTGATATCTTTATTTCTTTATATGACTTTGAGTTACTGTCTTATGTCCTTTCATTTTAGCCTCTAGGACTCCCTTATGCACTTCCACAGGGCAGGTCTAGTGTTCGTGAACTCCCTCTCCTTTTGTTTATCTGGGGATATCTTAATTTCTCCTTTACTTTTGAAGGATAGTTTTTCTGGATGTAGCATCCTTGGATGATAGGGTTTTTTTTGTTTGTTTGTTTTGTTTTTCTTTTATCACTTTGAATATATTGGCCTTTGGCCTTCTGGACTTTAAAATTTCTGATGAGAAATCTGATAATCTTGAGGAATTCCTTGTATGTAATGAGTTGCTTCTCTCTTGCTGCTTTCAAGATTCTCTTTTTGACTTTTGAAAATTTGATTACAATGTGTCTGGGTGTGGGTCTCTGTGTTCATCTTGCTTGAACTTTGTTGAGCTTTGTGGATGTTTATATTCATGCCTTTCATCACATTTGGGCAGTTCTCAACCATAATTTAGTCTAATATTCTCTCTGCCCCTTTATCTCTCTCTTTTTCTGGGACTCCTGCAGCATGTATGTTGGTATGCTTAATGGTGTCTCACAGGCTTTGTTCAATATTATTTAATCCTTTTTCTTTCTGTTTTTCAAACTTGATAACATCCATTGTCCTATTCTTTCTTCTGCCTGCTCAAATCTGCCTTTAGATCTCTCTAGCAAATTTTTCATTTCAGTTATTGTTCTTTTCAGCCCTAGAATTTCTTTTTTGGTTTATTTTTAGGTTTTCTATCTCTTTACTGAAATTTCCATTTTGTTCATGCATCATTTTCTTGACTTTTTTCACATCTTCCTTTAGTTTTGTGAGCGTCTTTAAGACAGTGGTTTTAAAGTCTTTGTTTAGTAGATTTGCCATCGGGTCTTCCCAGAAACAGCTTGTTGATTTATTTTTTTCCTTCGAGTGGGCCATACTTTCCTGTTTCTTTGTAAGCCTTGTGGTTTTTTCTTGAAAACTGAACATTTGAATTTAATAATATGGTAAGTGTAGATATCAGATTCTTTTCCTTCCCAGGGTTTTCTGTTTTTATTTTATTTTTATTTTTTTATTATTTTTGTTGTAGACTGTCTCTGTGCCAAGGATAAATCTGAAGTATAAACAAAGTCTTTTCAAGTATTTTCTGAGCCTATACCTCTTCCTGGCTCCCAAAAGGAGAAAAGAGAAAAATGAAGGGGGCTTATAAAGAAGATTCTGGTTCTTTAAATTTCCTGGCCTTAACTTCAGCTGGAGAGGGAGGGACTTCAACAATGGGATGAGGACAAGAACAATGGCCACCTCCCTCTTTGTTTTCACCTCTGTGATCAGAACTAGCAACCAGGAATTAGAGTACATATTCCCAATGTTTGGAGGACAGGGTTATTTTTGCCCACTCTGGCTCCTGCAAAGTATATCCATGCTGCTCCAGAAACACATGCACAGCTGCCCATGAGTAGCTGTTACTGTGTTAAGAGCTAAAATTGACAGAAAGTAAAATAATTCACCAAAAGAAGTAGGTATGCTATATTACCCAGAGAAGGGAAATAGGATGCAGGGCAGATACAAATAATAGATGTCCAATACAAGAGAAATAAATATGCTTAACTTACATGAGCTGGTTGTTGAAAGTTGATCAGAGAATTATTTGAAAGTACCTGGCACAGGGGAGAGACACAATGATTACATGATGAATATGAACCATAATGGGAATCTCATCAACTTTTTGTCTCCTGCTCTCTGAACTGGAGCCCTAAACAGGATCACAACAGGTCTAAACAAAAGTAAAAATAGCAGATGCAGTTCCAGACCCTTACTTGGAAGTGATTTTCTTGGCTTTTTAAGGTAGATCTCTTCTTTATATACATCAGAATAAAGTTCTATCTGATTATCTCCTACTGGTTCCAGGGAGATGCTCCTGATGGTAAAATGTGGGGCCCTCAAAATCTCTCAAGTCGTTATCCCCAAAATATGTTGTTTTAGTAATTCAATGTGAAGCCCGTTTCCTTTTCTAAGTTTTTCCAACACGGGTGTAGAATTCTTATGGCTATAACAATGGTACTTAGATAATTGATAAATGTGACAGGTAAACAACATGGTTGCTTTTGAATCATTGCTGCTTGGAGTATTAACTCTGTAGCAATAAGCACTTCTTCAGGAATTCATTCTCTCTTCAATTCCTACTTCCATCCATAAAACATTTGTCTTGGGATCTGTGATTTTCAAACTTTAATACCTATAAGAATCACCTGAAGGGCTCATTAAGATACAGATTGCTGGATCCAAGCTCCCAGAGTTTGTGATTCCATAGGTCTGAGATGGGGCCCCTAAATTTGCATTTCTAACAAGTTCCTAGTGGTGCTACTGTTGCTTGTCCCTGGATCACACTTTAAGAACTAGATAAAAGATACATTCCTAAAAATTTGGGCATAAATGAGACCCCTTTCCTGTCCGGTTTTTCCTTATATTTTAACTCACTGAGAAAACTTAACAATTTAAAGGAACTGTATTTTACTTGGAAAATAAAGAGCTCTTATTATAAAACTAAAAATAATTGCTCCTCAATTAACTTGCAATTCTGATTTGCTTCAGGGTTGGGGTGAAGGATAGATCCATAAATCAAATTAATTTCTTGGAGGTCCTGCAACTTGTAGAAGGAAAGAAAATATCCTCATAAATAATAGGTTTTTGTTTGTTTGTTTATTTTTTAACTTACAGGGATAATTTTCTATCCCATTGCAAGTAACCATAACCTCTGCTCTCAAATTCCTTATCTGTTCAGCGTAATTGGATTGTCTGGTTGGCTTGTTTGTTTTTCTTTTCTTTGCGTGTTCTTCTTGTGCATGTATACCAGGAATCAGATGTCTCTAAACAGCATCTCCAACTGAGATTAAAAGGGCTAATGTTAAATTCTGCCAGTTCCAGACTTGGTCACCAGATGAGTCATAGAAATTGCTACAAAAGATTGAATCACACTGTTCTCTTTCCATCAATCATGACCAAGAAATTGCAGTTAGCTTATCTCAGAAATTAAAATCTAGGAGGAAGAATTTTGTTTGTAGCAATGTTGGATCATTGACGTACAAAGATCATCCTGAGAGTGGAATGGGGAAAAAGATACAGGTTCCACAATAATAGCTGCATCAGATGATGGTTTTGTTCTCTTTGTGTATTTTAGATGATGGAAGTGTAAGTATTGACTGGCCCTGAAGACATCTGGGGCACAGAGATTTCACTTTAGAAGTTTTCTTTCTTCCTTGAAGACTTTGAGGTTTAAATGTCTTCTTTTAGGTCCAACTCCTATTTGGAATATGATATTTTCTCCCTGCTAAGTAAACATTAAGGATCAATAAGGCCTACTGTCTTCTCTTCAGTTTCTGAAGGACTATGCACCATGGTTAAAATACTTATCCATATATATCACTATTTCATACTTTTCAGTTTGCATTATCTCCCTAACAAGTAAGCCTAATTCTTCTTCAAGTACTAAAATGAATAGCATTTTTAAATTGGTGTCTTGAGGTTGTACTAAATTCACTTTTATTAATTTTATTAGCAGTTCCCTGTATATAACACTTTACTCTCAGATAACAAATATGGGACACCATCATTTATTTAATAAATCAGGTTTAGAAAAGGATTTATAAGTTATATATGTACATAAAATAGAAAGTATATAACAGAGAATAACAGAAGAGAAAGATTGTCAAAGTAGCTTTCTCCTTTCCATGTATTTGAGGAAGGTAATGGAAAGGCAGACTGGGTTATGGAGAAGAATTCAGGTCGTGTGGATTTGAGGGCACAGTGGAAGATTTCTTGGCTATAGATAACTTAGGGTGATTGGTGGTGGTGGAGAGCTTTCTTGAAGCTATGTAAGAAGTGATACTAATAAAGTTTTCATGTGTATGTACTGTCCTCTGAAAGCAGAAACATTTCTGATGTTATCATTTGTCCCAGGAAATGGAGCTGAAGGGAAGTTAATTCTCTACAACATTTCATAAATTGAAGGAGGGTTTAATCCCCATTCTGTTCATTTAAGTATCATGCACTATGATAGGCTCAGGGGAAACGAAGAAAAATTCATTTCCCGTGACCTCAATGATTTCAATTATAGAAAGATAAACAATAAAACAAAAATTATAATAAATTATAATACTCAAAGTTGCATATTCTAAAAGTTTTCAGTATAAAGTCCTGTGGTGCCTACAGACACCTAATATGTCTGGAGGAGTCTGAGAAGGCTGCATAGACATTTACAAGGCAATCGAGAGGAAGAAGGAGATCTAAGAAAAGAGAGGAACATGTGCCACTGACAAAGACATTAAGGAGGACTGGCTTGTCATTGGGTGAAGGTGTTGAGGAAAGTGGCAGGAGTCAAACTAGCCTGGGAAATAATGGCTCCATACGGATTTTAAAAAGAAGTTTTTGTTTTATCGTGTTGTCAGTGAGAGGGAGGAGAAAATTATGAAGAAACTGGGTTGCAAACACTACTTCCAGCTTTTAATAGAAGAACTGCAAAAGGATTGGGAGCACTGGAAAGGTAGGCTTCCAGAAATGAACCCCAGAACAAGACTGTTCAACTGATCTCAAGAGGAGGGTCCCAGAAGACTACCAGTGAATGTTTGTAGTTCAAGAATGTACAATATGATTGAAATGCTGGGAACAAGAGGCTTCCACCGACATGGCTGCTACAACCCTGCAGATACCATGAGTCAGTGACTTCACACAGGGACGCTGCTGTCCCAAACCCGTTTCCACAGCCCTGTTTGCCAACAGTGATGACCGAAGCAATAGGAAAATAGCTCCTGCTTCACTTCTGTTTGCCAAATATCTCGGTGGACATCAGATTGGTGGAACCTATTATGCATTCAGAACCCTTATTGCAAGGTAGACTGAGAATTGTAGTTTACACCTTTCCAGGCCCTACAGTACAGGTGGGCTCTCTGAAGGAGGGTGGAATCCCTGCTGAGGATCAGCTCATCATGTCTACTAGACATAAGATGAATGAGACTGGACAAGGAAATATGTAGAGAAGAGAAGCAGCTAAGAACGGGAACATGTGGATTCAAGGGACAACTGAGGAGACAAGGAGTGAATGGTCACAGGGTTAAGGGAAGAACAAGGAGAGTGTGGCATTACGGCAACCAAGGAAGGAGAAAAGTTTAGGAAGAAGTATAGATAACAGTGTGAAAATGCTGTAGTACAGTGGTCATCGGTTTTTGTAGTATGAGGTCTTTTCAGTAACAAAAATTGTGTTTACCCCTAGTATTAGGCAAGACTTCTGTTATAGAACACCAGCTTAAAGTAATTTAAGCAAAAATGAATTTGTTGACCCACATAACATCGGGTGCTTAATTGGGGTAATCCGGCTAAGGCTTTCTGTCTCTCTGCCTCTTTTGCTTTGCTTGCCTGCCCTCTGCATTGGCATCGTTGTCAGGCAGACTAATTCCATGAAGCTAGGAAAAAACGGTCTCTGAAAACCAGAACTACATCTTGTTTACAGCTTATACTCCCAAAGAGACCCTTTCTCTCTGCCAGTACTCCCACATCAAATGTTAGAGAAAAGATTGATGGGTCTGTCTTGGGTCATGTACCTTTCACTGCACCAATCACTTGCAGGCGGTAGGTATAGGGTGCTCTGATTGGCTAGACCTGGGTCCCATACCCATCCCTGCTGGGGGCAGGGAACATATTCAGCCAAAACATGTAAAGGATTTTCCATGGTAATCATAGGAAGTTAGGATTTTTGTATCCAGAAAAGAGAGAAGAGGTACCAGGCAGGCAATTTACCAGAGTCTCTGGCAGTTCCACATGAGAGTAATTATGTATTTAGAATGTGTTACTTGGGAAAAAAAAATGTGTGTGTGTGTATAGAATGTGTGTGTATATATATAATGACAAAGAGCCATTATGGATTTAGTGACACTGAAAATGAATATTTTTATTCATGTAACAGCTTTTATATACATTTAAAAAACTATATATATAATGATCTCTTCCTTCTGAAAGTAATACTTGGGGAGCTCATAGATTTATGAGCCTCTTTCAGTCACTCTGAAACCCCCAAAACACAAACAAATTTCAAGCCTTGAAATTAAGTTGATCATGACTCCAAAAGTAGCCTATGCACAATTTCAGGTGCTATTAAATAAAGAAATGCTCAGGAAGTGGTTTGGTTCAAGGCATTTTCATTTTGTGTGTAGAGTGCTAGTAAATATTGTACCACCCAGGTGGGTGATGTTACTACCACCCAAGTAGCTAATCTAAAACCTAGAATACAATGATCATGCAGATAAGGGTGGAGGTAGGGATATACATACAGTTACACGATAAATATGTTTTTAAAATTTTTTTCTAATTCTATTCTGTTTTTCCCCTTTTAGTATGTATCTGGTGCATAGTCCACAAATCTGGAAATATGGAATGAGAAAATGATGTTTCATATATATGGATATACGTATTTGTTTTTCAAGATTTCTAAAGGAGGTAGATTTCCTTTGAAATCTCAGAGACCTTAGAGATCTTTGAAAGCTTAGAGACCTGTACTGGAGGAAATGGGCTCTGGACCTGTCTTCAGTCCCTTGTGAAGAAGGGTGCTTCTGTACATTAGTCCCTCTATCTGCAGAACCGAGGTTTGCCTGACTTGTCTTCTTTCTGATTTCTGGGAACTGGTCAGAGTCCACAGAAACTGCTTCTACCTCCACAGTAGAGAAATGGCATCTATGGGCTATTGCTGAGTGGGCCCCGAGTGCAGAGAAATGCATTAGGTGCAGTATTTCCAGAATGATGGTTTTGTTCTTGGTCTGCGTGAGCATCTCCGTGCTGGGAGGGCACCCCTATCATTTCAGCAGAGTGAGATTTTATGTTATATAAGTACATAAAATAAAAAGCATATTACAGAGGATAACAGAAGAGAACGATTGTCAAAGTAGCCTTCTCCTTTTTATGTATTTGAGGTAGGTAATCAAAAGGCAGACTGGGTTTATGTTGGACCCTAACAGGCCCTGCCATAGTAAAACCCAGCAATGGGCAGACCCTTGTCGTGTGCCATGGCTGCACCACTTCTCAGCTTGGGCCATTTGCAGTGGCCTGGCCTCCCAGCTGTGGCGAGCATCGTACACTGGGATAGAAGCGCAGCTGTTGGAAATAGAAGCACTGAAGCGAAACTGTTCTTGCTCACCAAGGCCGACCTGTAATCCCTCTGACATTCTAACCCCCCAGAGGCACCTGCGCAGTAATCTTCTAGTTTTTCTGTAAATGAAAGAAAAACAAGAAAAAACAAAGGAAACCCTATAAAAAATGATACTGTGCCGTGAAGTATTTGCACAGTGAGATTTGGAAAGAGGTTTTTAAACCATTAACTTGATTTCTCAGGCATCGAAGAGCTTCCAGGTTAAATTTTTTTTTTTTTTGAGGGGTGGGGGATGTCTCTTTTAACCTCAGAGATATTTTTATTTAGTTTTTGGGAAAACCTTTTATCTTTTGCTAAATCGTGAGAAGAGTTGGTCCAGAATAATTCACTTCCTGATGGAATCCAGTTTTATTTTTGCTGTTTTAATAATCTAATGCATTTGTTATGTATTATGTTACTTTGCTGATTCAAAAGATTAATTTCATAATTTTATGAGGCTGTGTTTTTCTTTTTTTTTAAATGAGGCTTAAACATTTTTGTTTTTTAATAAAAGAGACATCTCTTTTTAGAGGTTAATCAAAGCTTGAGGGTTTACGTATAATTTTTTCAATTCCTAGTTTCTCTTTGCCAGCATTTTCAGATGTTTAAAAACACTGAAAATTACTAAAGTTTATCACAATTAGTAATTTTGCTAAAACTCAGTGTTTTTATTTTGCATTAGTGTTAGATTTTGTACATTTGTTAGGTAGTTCAGGAAACTGGCAGTATTATTTTTTTCCCCCAAACTTAGAAGCTACTTTGACATTTGTGGATTCTAAGTTAATATAGGCCTTAATGTTTGTGTTTGCAATTCACATCGAGGGAAATAAGACATTGAACTACAGTGCATTTTCTTTTGTTTTCAGAGTATTTTACTTCATAGATGAAGAAGTAGAAAGGTAATTACTTACAAGTAAGTAATTTACTTACTTAGCAAGGTTTCTGATGGTAGCTTTTATTAAATTCTCAACTTAAGATAATTATTGCAGAGAATTTGCCCACTTAAAGCAAACACTTCATTAAGTTCAAGATAATTAAAAAACACAACCAGTTCATACCTGCCTTTGTGATCTCTCTCTTCCCCTCCCTCCAGCTCTCTGTATCATCTGCCATTATAAATGTAGTAACCTATAAATATATCTGAGGAGATGACTTCTACGTCCAAACTAGGCAAAAAAGAATCCCATACTAGAATGATGTTGGAAAAATTGCCGTAAGTTAATAGTGACATATTACCATCCTATGATATTATCATTTCTTGGTTCCTCTTCTATTTTATTTAGTGCCATACAACCCCTGGGTTGAAATGTTGCCAAATTCTAGTGTTTTTGTTTTTGTTTTTAAGATGAATGCCAAAATTGGCAACAAGAAGCTTTTCCAAAATCCCCATCGTTATCCAGAGAAAAACAATGACATAGCAATGTTTTTAATGTTTCAACAGCATAATTATCTTTGATTGTCTCTGGGAACTGGAAAGCTATGTATCATTAGGAATTTCCTGATTAAATACTTAAAAAGTATAAGGGTTCTAGAGCTCAACAGGGAGCAAGCCAGGAGACCAGGTCACTAACACTAAGAAAAATACTTTCCTTGGGGGAAGCAGGCTTTCTTAGGGTTCACTGGCAGAGTTATCTGGCTCTAGATGGAGGTTTCCAGCACAGATTTCTCTTTCAGGTCAGTGAAAATAAGAGTCCAGGCAGCCTGGCTTAAAATCAGTGGACGGAAAGACAAGGAGCTCAGAAATCTGGTTTTAATTTATAAGCTCTGAGTTGCTTTTTCCTTCACCTTTTCATGCTTATCATTGGCTGCCCAACCCAAATGAGGAAGGTTCCCTGCAGATACCATCTGTCCTTGCTGTCACCTCCTGCCCCTTCTGGCACCTCTTGCCCTGTTGGCAACTTCTGCATGCTGGGCAGTGTCCTGTAAGGTCTGGGATAATGGTTCTCAAAGGATAGCCCAGTACCACTGCTTGTCTGTAGATTGCACTTTGTTGCATTAATGATATTTAATGCTACAATGACTATATTTTTACTTTGTTATACTCTCATCGTTGCTGCATGTAAGAATACAATGGGAGAGGGGATTCTGACACTAGGTGCCAGAGGAAGCCATTTAAAATCTGGCAGCACTGGGGGAAGCATGCCTGGTTGTTGCCAGGTTGGAGCTTGGTGCCATTTTCAGCCTCTTCCATGACACCTGTGCCCTCCAAGGGCCAGCCATTGTCCTGCTATTCCCTTCTGCTCTTTCTAGAGATTTGCTGTAGCTGTACCTTACATCACCCTAACTGCACAGTTCAACCTGCCACACACCGTGTGACTTCTCTGAACTCTACTCTTCTCTTCCCGGCTCACTTGGACTCATCTGTGCTTCAGATACACCAGGGTAGTTTCAGGGATCACTCCTATACCTCCTTCAGGCTTTTACTCAAATGTTTTCTTTTCACCTGTTTACTAGTCTCTGCCCTGTTTCCACGCCTTCCTGTCTATTTCCCTCTGTGCTGTTCCTTTTGTGCATGAATGCCATTCCCTTTCTTTTTCTGAGGTCCACCTGCAAACTACACACTTTGTTTTTCATGTCCCTTGCTTACAACAACCTTTCCCATTTTTCTTTTCTTAATTACTTTTGAACTTATGAGCTGTACCACACAATTTATTAAGACTTAATTATAGACTGTAGTGTTCTATAATTGTTTCTAGTGTCAGCCTTATTCTCTAAACAAGATTGTAAGTGTTTAAAGAGATTTATGTCATACTTTTTTTTTTTCTCCTTACAATATTTTCCAGAGTAGATGTTGTATGGTTAGGAGATGCCCAGCAAATACTTGGCTTTTCATCCTGTATATTTATCAAGTCCTGCTAGAAGCTATGGCATCATTTTAGTAGAGAGAGTAAAATGTGGTTTATCTAGCAGCAATTCCTGATAATCAGATATCAACTCTGTGCATCTTGTGTGCAGACATATTTTCAGAAAGTCATGGGACGATTTTGCTTTGATTACATTCTCTCTGAAATTTGAATACCAGCTTCCATGTTGTGAAATGTTTGTATAAATATTTTTGAGCACTTTGGGTAAAAAGTGTAGTATAGGTATAAAGTATTCCTCTTCAAAAGCAGAATGCAAATGCAAATATTTAGAAATTTCAATACAGCACTGGAAACTTTGGATGTATGGAGAGGCCAAAGAATTCATTGTTCCGTTTCTGGAGCCCTAGAGAAGGTTGGGAAATCTGTCCTTTGAAGTCTCAGGATATTTTTTCTATTTAGCCCTGTGCTACTGAAAATACTTTGCTGTTTCCTTGAGGAAGATCCCTGTAGCATTAGAGGCAATCTGGACGGATTTGAACTTCTGAGGCAGTGTCAAGCACATATTAATGTGAGGTGGCAAAAGCTAGGAATGATCTGTAGCTGATTCCAAATCAGGGGTCACATTGCAAATCCTTCTTTTTTGGCAAGATGAGTCTGTCAAAGTGCCAGTGAAGGTGTTTTAAAAGAAAGAAAAGCAGCTGAAAACGGTCAGAATGCAGAAGTCAGCATTGTCTCAAGACACACTGGGATGCAATTTCTTTGTATGAATCATACCATGTTTGGAGATAACCTCACTTAATGGCATGAATTGAAAATTGTGCAATTTGTCCAGTTTTTAAAGTGAAGTGCATTTATTATTCCCTCCTTGTATTGCCTTTTCAGGAAGAGTTTTAGGGTGCTTTGAAGATTGGAGGGGGTCCACATTCTCTGCCTTTAGAAGCTTTGTCTTTAGTGTCCCTCTGACTGCCAGCTTTAGCTCAGTGGATAATAGGCAGGTCAGGCTGGGTGCATTTTCAAATTTTGTCATGCCAGAATCTGAAAACAGAATCTGCTTCAAGGGGAGGGGCAGGTGCCACTGGTAGAGACAAGAGGACATTTTGCCAGTTTGCAAGCAGAGCACAGTGTACTGAGAGAAGGGTGACAAGTGGTAGGTGGCACAGCCAAGCAAGCTGTCACTGTTGAAGGTCCTGCAAAAGCTCACAGGTGGCACCTCACAGGCTGGCAGAGCACGTCAAGACAGAGCCTGACAGTGGGCAGCCTGTGGCACCCCAGGCAGCGGGGCATGCAGCTGACCTCAAGAAGGCCTGGTTTCTGGCGGGGGACCCAGCATCTGAGCTGGAGATGAGAATTGCAGTCTTATAGAGTTGTCAGGGAGAAACTTGAGAGATGAGGAAGACAGGGGTATAAGGCAAAGACCAGCTGTTGAAAAAAGAGCACAAAATGGCTACAAAAAGCACCATAAATAATAATAATAAAGACAGCTAACACTTTTTGATGCTTGCTATATGTAAAAAAAAAAAAATAGTCCCAGGAACTTCATACGTCTTAAGTCTATCAATCCTTACAAGTTATGAGGCTGGTATCATTCCTGTAAGTAAGTTTCCTTACAGGGAAGGAAACTGAGTCACAGTAAGGTTGAATAGCATTGCAGAGCCACACACATAATCAGCAGTAGAATAGGCATTTCCACCCAAGATTTCTGGTTCAAAAGTCTGTGTGCTCAACCTCCAAGCTACCCCACATCCAATTGCTAAATGGTGACACAAAATCAGGTGAGTCTTTATAGCCTATTGAAAAGGGCAAAACCTTTAAACTAGAGAGATAGGAGTCTGAACCTCACCTCTACCACTTGTTACTTGTGACATTTTGGGAAAATCATTCATTCATCTTAGGCTTGATTTCATCATCTGTAGAATGGGGGAGATGCCACCACCTACCCCCACAGATTTTGAAGAACTAAGTGAAATAATAGATAGAAGCTAATAACGCTGTCTGGCAAGAAGCTGCCACTCAACAAGTTTCTGTTTTCTTTCATTCTCTAAGTGCCCATTGATACAGAGCTCTTTCAATTCTTCTTGACTGGGAATAGGATTATTCCTGGACACAGGGCTGGACCAATCTTGGGATGATCAAGGCTGTGGAGAGGGGTGAGATGGCCCCTGGGGGGTTCCTGCCTGCTTACCCTTAAACAATATGGCCTCTCTCTTCTTTTATAACGTACAGAAAAATATGCTGGCAAGTGCTTTTTTATACAATTGAAGCAGTCAGAGATTCAATGATTGCATCTTAAAGATGTAAACTAATGCACACTTCAGGAATTGGAAAATTTTAAAAAATTTAAATTGGAAAATTTAAAAATTTTATGTCTTTATTTTTTCTCTTTATATTTTTAATCATTATGGGTACATGATAATTGTTTATATTTATAGGGTACATGTGATGTTTTGATACAGGCATACAATGTGTAATAATCAAATTAGGGTAATTGAGGTGTCCGTCACCTCAAGAATTTATTGTTTCTTTGTGTCAGGAACATTCTAATTCCATTATTTTAGTTATTTTAAAGTATACCAAAACATATTATTGACTATTTTTATAAACATTTCAATCATCTATTGCTGTTAAGATTCCTTTACTAATTTTGTTAGTACCCGGGAGAACTAATCAAAATTATTCTAAGTTTGACTTTCTGTAATTATGCTTGAATTTCAAAGCCTGCCTTATATTTCACAGCAGCTGGGACATGTATGTCAACAACCTGAGGTCTCCTATTCCAGTCAAGTCACGGGTGGCCTGTGCTACCCATCTTTCACATGGCAAGCATCCACCCAATCCTGACTCAGGAATTCCTTCCTCATTCTTTCCTCCTACAACTTTGTTGGGTCTTTAGCTGAAAACTACATTTAAAGCTATAACTATACATGGGTCTTTTGTATTTAAAAAACTTTGTGACACAAATAGCACGTGTTCACTGTAGCAAAGTTATATTAATTAGGCATAGAAACGAAAGGAGAAAAAGCACCAGTGATTCCAGAGCTAAACACTATTAAATTTTGATGTGTATCCTTCTAGATTATTTTCTATGCATATTTAGGCATATTACAGAAATGGGATCATATTCTACATATGGTTTTGTAACCTGTGCTTTTAGCTCAGCTGCTTATTATAGACATCTTTATGTATGCATCTATATCATCATCTGTGATAGTCTCATAATATTCCATTGCATTTTAACAGCAATATTATCAATAATTTAGATAATTCTCTATTGTTGGGTATTTGTTCACCTTTTTTTTTACTACTGTGAACAATGCTTAGACCATCATCTTTGCACATCCATCTGTGTGTCCTTTTGTCACTCTGATTCGAAGGGCATGCATGTTTATCAGGCTTTTGATACATTTGCCAAATACCTGTCTAGAAATAATATACCGATTATATTCCCACTGGCAATAAATGAGTGCTCCAACATTGGATGTTATTTTTTCTCTTAATGTATCGTCTGATAGACAAAATAGGGCATCTATTTTATCTTTTATTTATTTGCTTACTAGGGAGGTGGATTTTTCCGTATATTAATTTAAATTTTTAATTTGTCCATTTTTTGTGAATTTGCCTGTTCATGGCTTTTGTCTCTCTTTCTACTGGGACATATTCATTTTTCTTACTGATTTTTTTTTTGAGACAGAGTCTTACTCTGTTGCTCTTACTGATTTTTAAGAGAAACATGTTGTAACTCTTTATCTATAAAAGATGTAGAATTTTCCCAGTTTGTATTGTCTATTTAAAATTTTTTGATAATAGAAGTTTTCATTTTAAAATTAATTAAATCATTTTAGTCTTAGTTTATGCAATTAGGAAAGTATCTGGCATAGATAGTGCTTAGAAAGACCCTCCTCATCCTTAGAGAAAAGAAATATTCACATATATTTTCTTTGAGTACTTCTGTGGCTTCATTTTTCACTTTAAATCTTGAATTCACCCTGGAATTCATTCTGGCATGATATGAAGGAAGGTCTTAGATTCCCCCCCCCAAATTATTATCAAGTTGTCCCAATACAATGATTAGTTAGCTTATGCAATATCAGCTGATAAAGTTTTTGTTGAATTCAATTTTTTATCGAATATCAAATTCTTACATATAGTTGTATCTGTTTGATATTTCAGTTCAGTTCTACTGGATTCTCTTCTGGTTCCTGTTTCAATTATTTTAATTATTACAGAAATTACTCCTCCATTTTTATTATCTTCCAGAAATTTTCTGGATATCCTTACACATTTGTTTATATGATGTCTTAAAATACACAAGCAGGGGGAGTTGATGGAAAGTGCAGTTGGAGGGTAGAGCAAAGTTTGGAGAAAGTGCTGATGTTTCTGTAGCGGGGTATTGGGGACATTGGGCTCACAATCCTATTTTTTCTGCCTTTGTGTATGTGTGAAAGTGCCTATAAAAAACTTTAAGTCCAAATATATGGATAAATAATTCAGTTTGGAACTGGATGTGATTGGAACTGTACATGCTTTCCTCTTCAGAAACATGTTGTTTTTGTTTCTCCTTTTATGTACTTCAATAAGGTTTTATAATTCATTTTTTTATATGGCCCCTCTACTTTTTTAAACAAACAAGCAAAACAAAAACCAAGAAATCTTCATGCCTACTTTTTCAGGGCTGTATGTGTGTGTTGGGTGGGGGTCTACATTTCCAATTATAGGTATGTGGGAAAACATTGATTTGTAATTAACCACGACTTTTTTTTTTAATTTCTATTTTTTTTCCTTTTTACTTTATTGTTGGGGGTCTATCAAATAGAGAGTTCTGTGATCTTCAATTAATGGTAAACTTGCCTTATCATTTTATATTTATGACTCACTTTTATTGGATGTATCAGCAAGCACTTTGAACACATTGTAAACTGAGGGTGGTGACAGTGGGTGTCCTGCTGTTTATCCTGACTTTAATGAGAATATCTTTCATCGTTCATCACTAAGCAAGACTACCTGTTGGAAGAAGGTATGTCTTGTAATCCTGTTTTACCAAATCTTAAAAATCAGGACTCAATGTTAAGTTTTTTCACATACTTTTTGGACATTCATAGAGGGGATTGTGTGTTTCTCTTTTCCCTTGATTTACTAATGTAATGAATTATATCCTTAGATTTCTTATTATTAAACGCTTCTCATACTCCAGAGTGTGAGGACTCATGAATGGTCTGGATCATGTGGACTATCTTACAGAAATTCCCTAAATTGATGGCACTGCTCCATGAATTTCCTCTTGTTATATTTGTTTTGTTGCTTCAAAGTTAATTTGGGAACAAGGAGAGTGAAATAAATGGACTGAAATTTCTATCTTATATTGGAAGTTTGGCACATTTATATTGACTGTCATCTGTAATAGGGTCAAAATGTCCTCCCTAAAATTCAGATATGGAAACAATGTGGCTTTTCTTATTTCCCATAGCTAATTTTCTAGCTCTAGAGCCACTGTTCCCATTGATGAGGGAGAAAAAAAAAAA
>CAUYRT010094952.1:0-45594 GCA_963574885.1 Lepilemur ruficaudatus
CTGTAGTCCCAGCTACTCGGGAGGCTGAGGCAGAAGGATTGCTTGAGCCCAGGAGTTTGAGGTTGCTGTGAGCTAGGCTGACGCCACGGCACTCTAGCCCGGGCAACAGAGTGAGACTCTGTCTCAAAAAAAAAAAAAAAATCTGACCTTAAGTATTGGTGGAGATGCGAAGGAGCCGGAGCTTTCCCACACTGACGGTGGGAATGCAAAACCACTGCGAAAAGCCGTTTGGAAGTTTTATAAAGAGTTAAACTTAACACCTCTCATGTGATTCAGCCATTCCAATCCTAGCGAGCTCCTCAAAAGAAACAACAGTGTAAGTGAACAGCAAAAAAATTAGCAGAGCCGATGCTTATCCATAGAGTGAGATTTTTGTTAAGCAAATTATTTTGTGAAAATCTCTTGCACTTGCTGTTTTCTCTGTGCCTGGAGCACTTCTCAGCTGCCTGTCTTCGTAGTTTCTTCTCTCACATCCTCCAAATCTATATGGAAATGTCACCTTCTTCTTGAAACTTCCCCTGGAAAATCTACATTAAATCCCTTTACATTTTGCATATTTATTAATTATGCACAATTTTCTAGGACTCTTCCCATCACTAACAACATGTAAGTAAACAAGACAGTAAACAAAACCTCTACCCACATAGAACTTACCTTTTCCTGCAGGAAGATCAATAATAATAAAATACATATTTGTTGACTAAATATCCTAGTCATATATGCTGCCACAAAGTTAGCCAAAACATTTGAATTTGTCAAGAAGTCTATTTTAAAGTTGGATTTATATGCACAACTATTAATTGGTAACCTTGCCCAAAGTCCATATGATGCTTTGATACATCAGCAGATGGGTGTTTTATAAACCATAAATATGTAAATATACGCACACGGGCATGTGTTGAAAAATGTTTGATGGGCAGTGATGCTGGATTGCAGGAGTTTGCAGAGCGCTGGTCTAGGTGAGCACAGACACAGGCGTGGCGCGGAGCGGGGCGGGGGACCCTGCCGCTGCCAGGAGGTAGAGCTTGGTCTCTAAGAACGGCGCCAAACCTGGCTTGGAGGGTCACTAAACCTTCATTTTAACATCTTTGTTTCTGTCGAAATACTGTGTTTGACACTCTTCCTGCGCGATGAGGAAGGAAGGGGATGGACAAAGAGCAATATTGATTTTTAAAAAGCCTCCTTTAATGCTCCTGGTGGTCGCCCCTCTCACTGCGGGCTTTGCTTTCCCGGCTGCCTCTTAGCCTCGGTAGCAAAAATAGCCGTGAACACAGAGTCTCAGCTGAGTTCCCTGGCGCGGGTGTGGGATTTTATACGTCGTTTACAGCCTGCTTCAGTGATTGCACAACGCAGCCATAACCTCCAGAGAGAAGAGAGACGAGAGAAAAGCGAGCGTGCGCCTGCGCCCGGCCGCGCTTGCGGGTGCGGTGGGCCTCGTGCTACCTGCCACAGGGTTTCTGCTAATTAAGGGGAAAAACACTGGAATCAAGGGCTTTTTTTCTTCCTGGGTTTGTTGATTTTTAATCACTCAATAAGTTGACTAACTGTGAGAATAAGTTTAAATCTTTGCTTTTGTATTTAGGTAAGAAAAATAATTTTCTTTTAATGTCAGTGACTTGGCAGGGCACAAGTCCAAGGGAGTCCCTTGGATTCTGTCTCCATTCATAGAAAATTAGTTTGATTTTACATACACACATGCACACACACATGTGCACACGCACACACACACACGCACGCACATATATAGATTGAAAGTAGAATCAGGACCACCTCATTTCCTCCTAAATTCCACTTTGGGGGAAAATTGAGGTCATGGTCAGATTAAGCAAAATCTTTTTGTTTCTAAGTCCATGGCTCTTGGTTTTGAGGTCACAAATGGAGTTATGGAAACTCACAGGGATGGGGTGAGTGGAGCACACAGAATATTTTCCATATAAGTTCCAGGGACACGGGTCCCTCCAGAAAAATCCCTGCTTCAGATGTAAAATTCACCATGCTCTAGCAGTGCCGTGATTTATAATTCAATAGCAGAGACAAGCGGGAAAGGGACCTTCGTCCTTGAAACAAAAAAGAACGGCCGCTGCGTTTACCTAGACTCTCCCCGAGGCCAGAGGCCTCGCCTTTGATCTCACTTCTGCTTCCACACGGCCTGCAGCTGTAACAGTCCCTCCCTGCAGCCAGTCTCCGCGAATGAAAGGGCTGAGTGGTACTTTTTAGAACCTCCTGGGTGGCTCTTTCATGTAGGAACAATTCTAACCTGGATCTGTCCAGAGGAAGCCACAGGGGGTGACCGCTGTCCACTGCTGCCCACTCCACCCTCTCTTGTCACTGTGGTCACTGAGTGCTCCATTTTCTTCCTCGTTCTGACGAGGGGGCCTGGCCTCCCGGGCGCAATCCCAGCCAGAAAACCTTTCATTACTCAATAGCTGCTCAGCAGCATTCGCTCTCCCTGCAAAGTCCTACAAAGGGTTTCACCGGGGTTTAGGACAGCCTGTCACGGAAACATCACGTCCCACCCGACCTTCCTGCAGGAATGTCACGTGCAAGAACGGAGCTCTTGTCTCTCCTGCCTCCGCAGGAATCGTCCTTGCTGGTTACACACAAGCGATTGCTCAGGTGTGTCCTCAAGAATGTCCAAGTATTCAAGCAGCGAAATCAAACAGGAAGTTTCTAACCATTGTGAGGATCATAAAGCCTCCACGAATATGCAGCATTTACTAGTTTCCAACTGTGGTCTCCCTGGAAACCTCACCAGGCTGGTCCTTTAGATGAGGCCACATGTCCTTGTGGGTCAGGAGACACTCCAGCCTGCGGGGAAGGTGTGTGGGAAGCCACTCCTCACCAGCCCACCTGAACCCAGCAGGTGAGGAGGGCAGAGGCACCTGTCTGTCACATTCCTGCTGGGTCCAGCAGGGACACACAGGACCCCACACTCGGTCTCCCCTCTGCTGACCTTCACCTGTACATCTGAATTCAGTTTCCGATCCAGGGTATTAATCACTTTTCCCTCCATGTTCCCAGCCTCCCTTCACTGTGTTTTGTTTCTGCATCTCCACCTAATGTCATCTTTTCAGGAAGAAGCACAGGGTCTTGGCCTCGGACAGCAGAGCCTGAGGCAGTGGGATTCTGCCACACTGTTTACTAAGCAGTGGAGCTGCGGAGCGCAGGAGGGGAAAGAGCAGGGTCCCGTGCAGAGGGGCATGAGCAAGCTCACCGCCGTGTTCATCACGCACAGCCCCTTACTCAGACCTGTGCGTGTGTCTGTCCAGAGACTGCAAGTGGCTCTTCTGAGCGCAGCCTTTCTGGGCAGGAAAGAAGAACAGTATATCCTCCATTTCCCTCTCTCCTCGGTGGAAAGTTCCCCCAGTGGCATTTTCACCCCCGCCCTTGCGGGTTGGGCACGTGTGGGTCCTCAGCAGAACCTGGGAAGGCTGAGGCAGGTGGGAAACACGTGAGGCCCCCCACGGAGTCGTGGAGTTATGGGGTTGTGTCTATCAGAAGAGGGTTGGAAACTGTAAGGAGTGAAGCATCATGCTGGTGCCAGCCACGGCTGAAACTGTTGGCCAAAGGCCCTGTAAACAGATGGACTGTCCGACATGGTGTGAAGAGGTCCTAACGTACACGGGTACGAAAGTTCTACCTCTCAGATCACCTAATCAAGTGTGTATACTCTAAATGTGTCATATATGAGAAATTCTAGAATGTTGCAGTTGGAAGGGAACTTGAATGTGATCTACACCCTGACCCAGGAGCCCATCATGCAGCAACCTTGACAAAGTCACATGAGCCAGGCTTGAGGAGTGCCAGTTCTCCCTGAGGCCAGCCAGCTGCTGCGTGGGGCTGTGATAATCAGAAACCCCTTCCCCTAATACGCCCGTAGGCATCTCCCTGCAGGCCTCCTTAGACCTTTGCTGCTGACGTCCAGTTACACTGAACAAGGGGATTCTCTATGCCACAAGCCAGTCCCCCAAGTGTTCTTAGAGTATACTTTTGCAGGTTAAAAATGTCCAGGTCTTAAAATGTTATAGACTTTATGCTAATTTTGGCTACCTGAAGAATTTAGTAATTTAATTCCCATTTTTCAGAGGAAGAGACTGAGGTTCCAAGGGGCTGTATGATTTTCCCACGCTTCAGCTAAACTGTGACCCTCCTCAGCGTTTCAATGTAGTGATCGACACTTGGCACGCACAGGCAGTTAAGCCATTCGGCCAGCACTAGTGGTGAAATACGCAGATAAACCCTGACCTTCTGACTCCAAGTCGCGTCCTTGTCACTGGGCCACAGTGTGCCTCACAGCGCAAGGCTGTCCCACCTCTTCCACTACCTTCTTGATTCCTCCTCTGCCTTCAGAGTAACCCCTGAAGGTCAGCTCGGCTGTGCTCCTGATCACTGGGATGTGGAAAACTGGGTGTGTACATTTTGCTTGCTTCCCAAAGAAAAACATGGCGTGTTGTTAGAGGAGCTCTCACTGACATGCTGTGACACCCTATTGAGACACATTAGAAGTGTCAGTCTCATCGGGCTCACGCTTCTGCAGACTCACCGCTCCGATGTGTGCGGCTTGGGCTCACGGCGAGCTGCCCCTTGCTTTTTAAATAGCCAAGAAAGCACCAGCTGCTGTCCCCAGCTCGTTGAGTTGTGCAGAATTTCTATTTTACAGCATTTGCTTCTCCCTGGCCTCTCTGCCAGCTGCCTTCTGCTTTTTGTGTCTGTCACCTGCACTCTGAGCTTTTAACTTGTTCTTGGGTCCTAACCTTGGGCGTCTGAGGCACCGCTAGTTCGTCTTCAAATCACTGGTTAGTGTCTCATGAACCTTAATTCTCTGTTTAACAAATAGGAAGCTTCTGGATTGTTTTCTCTGTGAGAGTCCTGACTCCATGGACTGTGCTAACCCTGAAATTCTCTCGGTAACGTTTCGCTCTCTTGAAAGGACAAACAGGAAAAGTAGGGCGGCGAGCTCAAGCCGTAGAGGTTCCTCGGCAGCCCACTTGGACTTCAAGAAACTGTTTTCCCCTGAAATCGAACAGCCTGATTAAGTAGAAGGTAAACTTGCTCTTGTGAAGCGATGTGTTTGTCTTCTGATCGCATCTTATTTGAGTTATAAAACTTGTTACAGGAAGAGCCACCTACGCGGTTGGAAATCACACAGGGACTTCCCACTGACACATCTGCTTCCACGATTCTGACCTTTTTTTGGCATTTTTTCAAATAATGTTCCTGAATTCTATCACTCTGCCAAATCCGATACTGTACGTACATTGAAGTATGATATAAAGAAGAGATTTGCTTCTTTGATATGTCAAAAAAAATCAAAATTAAAGAGCCCTTAAATCCTGTAACCAAACAGTAGAAATAGGATGTTCTGCTTAAAGCAAAGAAGTTGAGAAATTTGGGAACAACAGTGAAAGAAATAATATAACTGTGATAAACGGATGGTTCAAGTTCTGACCAATAAATACCGCGAGTTAGAGATCTTAGTAGTCATCCTTCAGGTAATTTATACACCTGTGTGTAGGTTTACGCGTGTGTACGTGTGTGTAAGTCAGCTAAAATCAGTGGGATCTAACTACGGAAATTAACGGAGAGTTTGAGCTATTGAATGTTTTTAAAGAAATGTAAATTACTTTGGTTGATATTTTAACAAACAGCTTTGATTTATTATTTTAACTAGCATATATCCGCTGTTGACAAGCCACTAGATAATTTAAATATGCTTGAGGGAATTTTTAAAAAACATTGCTATCTTAGGCTCGCAAATTTATATGCATAGATATTTTTCTAGCAATGTCTTTCTTCCCTGATGGTGCCTTGTTTAATTCTGTTGAATAATCAAAAACTTTAAATTAGCAGGCAATGGCCAAGACATGACTGCTTTTGTCAGTTAAGCTTCTATCATACATATAAATTTTCTTTTTCTCAAAATAAGTAACCTCTATGGGTGGGGGGGGGGAGGAGATCTAAGAAAGCTTAAGCCTCTCTGAGCCTTCATAGAAATTCAACGTAAATACAAAGGAATCCGAAGAGAAAGCAACAGCTACCTACGCCCTCTCCGCCAACACCTATATTCGTATTCTCCCTCCCACTGTATATCATTTTCGAACTTTCTAGTTCATGTCAAAATGTTCCTTTTAATAAATGTTAATCAGCACCTAAAATTATTCTCTGTGGGAACAAAAGTGTTTACTAATCTTTTAAAACTGGAAAAGTTGTGATGAACATAAATTTTCATCCAAGCCTCAAAAAAGCAAGGTGAGCAGGACACTGTTTTCCTGCGGGTATTTGTAATTTCAGACAAGGTGACAGAGGAGTGACGGCGGGAACACTGCGTGGTGTGGCAGAGCCCAGGTAACAGCATGAGGAGCTGGGGGATAACTTCCTTCTAGAGGTTTACACAGTCATTGCTGTCAACGCCGAGAGGGGCCGAGGAAGATGATTTGCGGTGGGCAAGCAGGTCGGGCCAGTTTCTCTTTACTGAGACCACTTTCCAAATTCACGGCAGGTCGCTCCTCTCTCCGCGCACATAGCACTGAACGTTAGCCTCTGGGAACTTGTTTTTAGAGGGTGGTCTCATTTCACTGGATGGACATGCCCTTGAAATTTGTATAAAAATGTCTGGATGCGTGACTCTGAGGCCATGCATAAGGAGAGGTTGGTGTTGAGAATAAACCTGTAGGTAACTTTTTAATCCTGAGAGTGATCCAACCCAGAGTAACATTGTTTAACAGTTAGATTTCCAGACAGCAGGTTTTCCTAGAGCAGGGTCCTGACAGTCTGCTGTTTACTGGGCAGTCTCTGGAGAGTCCTCCAGGCTTGCACAGGACGTGGTCGCCCGCCAGCAACGGTGGGGCGAGTGCTGTGGGCCCGTCTCCCTCCCGTGTGGGTCAGATCTGGAGAAATTCAGACTGTCAGCTGCAGATGGATGTGTCCTTGGCGCTGTGTAGTGGGTTAAGGGCTTTCTGAAGCCGTGTTCAATCCTGTGAGCAGTTGCTACGCTGCCCACTGCACAGCTGAGGAAAGTTAAACTCGGAGATTTTAAGTATCATTCGTAGAGTTCTGCAGCTAATTAATGACACAGCAGGGACACCTGTGTGGCTGCAGAAAGTAAATGAAGGGGACAGGAAGGAGGTGATGATAGCCAGGCAGTGAGGACCAGCCTCAGCAGGCCACCGTGGCCGCATGAAGGAGTCTGGATTTTATTCTGTGCGGTCATTGTCATACTTGAGAACACAAATGCTTCGAGTCGCGTTGGTATTCCATCCGGTCAATTCTTGTCTGAATCGGCCGCCATGGTTGCCGGGTTTGTAGCTCACTGCTGCCGCCAGCATGCACTCCTTCCTGCCGAATTCCACTTCCTCGTCACTGACCCCCTTCAGTTACTAAAGCCACTCAGGGAGAGCGTGTTAGTGATCCCTTCTCTGTGTCTGGACTTTCTGGTTCCTAAATTCACAGTTATGTGCCTTCAGCACTTCAAATAAAACCCCTTTTATTTCTGATGAAGACTCTGACGTCGGCTAAACCCACTTTCCTATATGAGTCTTTCTCTTTCCTCTGTTTGCCTCCAGGGCTTCTCTCCCGGCGTTTGATATTAAAAAATTGTGCAGTAGCGTGTTCATGTGTGTGTTTTGTTTATTTATTCTGCTCAGGACATGGTATGGTGCCTCAGTGTGTCTCTTGGCAGGTCTGAAAAATCAGTTTTCACTACTTTTTGGGAAGTCGATCCGGCCCTAAGTTCAATCAGAATTGTGTTAAACCTTCTTCTTCCGTTAAGTTATATTGAGTTGTTTTCATAGATACCCAGCCCTGTGTATCTCTGTGTCGAATTTTGGGTGGTTTCTGCCTATCTGTCTTCCAATGAATTTCTATATATGCAAATGCATCAAATGGATTGCTTAATGTTTTTTGATTTTTTTTTAAAACATGCTTTTCATTTTTAGAAGTGCTCTTCCTTTTTTAAAATCCTTGTTTTTTCATAGTGACCTGCCCTTACATCATGAACTCTATACTTTTAAAAAATGTCCTCAATAATTTTAAACATTCTTTGTTTTCTCTTTCTGAGTATGAAGTTCTTTCAGGTTTATGCTGTGTTGGTTTTATGCTGTCTCATGGTGAATCGACTCCTTTTATTCTCATTATGAGTTTGCTTTTATGGAGAATTTTTCTTCCAATTTTTATTCAAGTAGTTTGGAATTTATAAATCCCATGTACATTTTTTTCTAGATTATGCTTAAATGTTTGACTATTCTCCAAAAGCATTTTATCAATGTCCAGATTACACTTCCTCCCTCTGGCAAGACAAGAACCTTCCCACACTCTGGTTCCCTGCACTTCCCAGCACCTATCACACTGTGAGCACGTGTGAGCTTATTTCAGGTCTCAGTAATTGCCTTACTTTATGAAAACACGTTATTCAGAATCAATCGAAGATTTTACTGGGTGCTATTGTCTTACCTATCACTGCTCCTTGTGTTTGACATCCTCTTTTTATTGTATTCACTTTGTATTTTGCTACAGTAAATTTGGGGAAATGCTTCCAGAAAGAGGGTGTGGTTGGTAAAGTTTTTGAACGTTTTCTCACACTCATAAGAATTGAGCGCTTACACTTGAATGTTACTAGAGCAGGAGTATTGTGAGACTAAAGGAATCTTTCCCAAGGACTTCAGAAACCTTGAAGCTACTCCTCCTCCGTTATTCTAGCTGGTATCCATCATTGCATCATCATTGCGTATGAAAAGTATGTTGTCAATTTAATTTTCATTTCTTTGTAAGTAACCTGTGTCTCCTTATCTGACTCTCCCAGTCCAGTGTCTGTCTGTCTGTCTCTCTTTCTCTCTCTCAGTAGTTTTAGAACTATTCTCTTTAGATTTGTTACTCTAAGATGTCATTATCAGCATGTGTGTTCTTTATGATAGCCATTCTTTAGTATCTGGTGAAATTCATTCAATAGGAAGTATATTTTTATAATGGTTCTATATGTATTCAAAAATGATTGCAATTGAGGACAGGGTTCTATGTACATATGTTTTATTCAACCAAACCAGTCAATTATAACGCACATAATTCCTATATCCTTACAATGGAAGAGAGTGTTGAACTTTCCTATTATTTCTGTGGGTTTGTTCTCGTTTCTCTTTTTCTTGCTGCTTATCACAGGAATCAAGTATTCTGTACTGCCTTTTGTTCCTCCTAATAATATGAAGTTATACATTCTCTCGAAAGTCTTTTTTGTGGTCATACTCAAAATGTTAACATACACATTTGACTTAACCAAATATGTAAGTACTCATGTACTCATGATCTGTGTATTCCTCCTCAGCAGTGTAGGCTGCAATTTAGACCTCCGCACTCCATTTTATGCCGTACTGTTGCCCAATTCTTCAGTTCCCCTTTTCCATCACGGCACACAGATAATCAACAATAATTACTATCGTTTTATTGCTTTGGACAGTTGACGCTCATGCAGACTTACCAACTATTCTTTCCTGTGGTTTATGCTGGCTTCAGTTTTCTTCCTTCTAAAAGTGCTTTCTCTTCTTTTATGCAGGTTTAGTTAACAGTGAAATTCCTTAATCTTTGTCTGAAAATGATAGAAATTAACACTCACTATTTTATAACAGGTTAGCTGGGTGTAGAATTCCAGGATGATGGTTATTTTTTCTTTAATATTGTAATATTATTTCATTATCACATGATTTCTATTGTTAATATTGGTAGGTCGCATATCAGACAAATTTTCACTATTTAATTTTCCCCCTCACTGGTATAATTTATTTTTTAAAAAGTGTGTAGTTTGTCTATGATAATCTAGGTATGTGTATCTTGTATTTATCCTGTTAGATTCATTGAGATTTCTGCTTAGGAGAATTTAGGTATTTCCTCAAGTCTAAAAAAATTCTAGCCATTATATTTTGAATAGTTCCTTTCTTCCATTCTATTTCTCCTTCTGGAATTTCTATTACATTTTATGTAGTTAAGCAACAATTTTTGTAAACCTAACAGAAACGAAAGACAAAAGTATTGACTCACAACATAAGATATAACATAAGCCTATTATTTGATATATATGTATATATGTATACATAAATTTCAATTTTATGAGTCATTTTTTATTTAATTTATTTGAAGACAATTATTTGGTGCTTACATTTGTAAGCATTTTAGAAATACCATTTCATTTCATCCTTAAAACCAGCCTTGAGATAATACTGAGTAAATCGCTAGAGCAATCAGTCTTACAGTTCAGAAAAATCTCTCTTCTGCTTTGTATAACCTCCTCATTCCCTCGTTCCCTCATTCACTCAATTTTCCATTTCAATTTTTTAGTAATTTTTCTCATCTGCCTGGTATTTTTGATGTGTTATATACTTTTCTTACACTTTGAGTCCCTCTTCATTCCTTTAATTATTTTAAACGTTCTTATCTCCTGGTTTTCCCTAGAAGTTCTATCATCTGAAGTTCATGGACATCTTACCCTGATTTGATTGTGATTTTTGGCTTCCTGCCACAGTAGGTTCTCATCCTCAAGGGCTGAGTTGTGAGTTCATCTTGGGTGGGTATCGTATCTGGTAATCTCATGTTGACTAAGCTTCCAGTGAGTTCCTAAAGCGTGGCTTATGTGTTTCTCTTTTGATTGCCACGTTCTGGCTGTGTGACATGTTTATACCAATTCATCACCTTTAAATGTAGGTGACACACATTCCAGCTGGTGGACAGGCCCATGTCATGTATTTTCTGGGAGCACCTTCTCCCTCCCAAGGCCAAGGGCTAGGCACGGAAGCTTACTTGTTTGCTTTCTAAACTAACAAGTACTTTTTCCTCCACCTTTTCATTGAATATGCAGTCCTGGTTGGTCACACTTGTATGCCCTACACCTAGCACAGACGCATGGCTTTCATTACACAGATCTGTCACTGCCACACCAGCCCAGTGTCCCCATCTCCTGTGCCTGACAGGGAGCTTCCAGGCTCTTCCAAACTCTGGAATTGCTGGACATTTCTTTTGCTTTCTGGATATCTTTTCTATATATTTAAAAGCATATCCACTGCAATATACCCAGCATTTCTACCTTTCTTAGCAGATCTGCAGACAGTACAGTGCTGTGTCTGACTGATAGCGTGATATCGAAAGCCTCCCTGCCTTGGTTCAAACCCCAGTCCACCACATAGTAGATGCACACACTTTGGAAAATTTTATAACTTCTCTGTGCCTTTGTTACACACATCATTTGTAAATTGGAAATGATACTATTACCTATCTCATGAGTATGTAAAAAATAAGTTAACATTTCCAAATGGTTTAGAGCCATTTTTAGGCTTCAAGTAAGTGGTAGCTATCTTTGTAATTATTAGATGTTCAGCTTTTAATAAAGTCAGAATCCTAGAAATATATGCTTCCTTCAATGTAATTTTAACATAATAAGTACGCTTCCAACTGTGTTTTAAATAATCAGTTCAACTCTGTTTAATCAAAGTTTCATTTTACTTTGGTTATTATGTACACAAATTGTCTTGTAATGTACAATTTCTACACAAGCCCTGAGAGGTAGATATTATTATCTCTGTCTAGAAAATAAGGAAAGTGAAAATGCAGGTAGCTCTCAGAGCCTTAGTGTTGATCAAGGATTCAAATTCCAGTTTGACTAATTCTAAAGTTTTTGGTCTTTCCATTTGTTTGAAAATAGGTCTTCTTATCTCTAGCTTTAGTGATTGTATCTCCTCCGATGACTCATTTTCTTTTTGCTGTAAGACACTAGTCAAACCCTCCCGCAATACTCTCCTGTCCGTGTACCTGAATTACTATGTGCAAGGAGGGAAAAGGAGGCACACAAGCGCTAAAATAGAAAATCTCAACGTCTAACAGGATGCTAACATCACGCACAACGGGCAGGTAGATGGAATAGTTAAGGATTTAGGGTTATGATTATAACTGAGAAAAATCTAAGCAGGAGTCAAGATTGTCCAACCGCACTCAGGTAGTCCATGCCTTACCAGCGTTTAGTCAAATGAAGGACTCAGTATTTTCAACAGGCATCAGGAAACCCCAACCTAAAACACCCCCCACTGCCCCACACTCAGTGAGGGAGACCTGTAAGAGAAGGAAGGAGAAGGTGCAGAGAGTCTTCCCCGTATTTCATGCCGGCACCAGTCTGAGATGCTTTTCCCCAATTTGAAAATAAATCCATGGCCATCGGAACTGAACTTAAGGGCTTCATTTCAAACACCCTGAAGAACTAGAACTTAGGAATTATTTCACATCACTCAGCTGTCATGGGTAGAGCTGTTTCATTTGAGAATAGTTGACCAGAATTCTCCCCAAATATCTGAAAATAAACTTTTGGAATTCAATCTGCTTGAAAGAACTGGTTGCATTAACATTTTTTGTTTTGTTTTGTTTTGTTTTGTTGTATGAGCACAAGAAAGTTGAATATTTTCCTTTGAACTCTTTTCTCTCTTCCATGAGGGAATACAATTCCATTCCGTTTGCAGGAACTTAAAGATGCATTAAAAATTAATCACAGGGTTGGAAAGTATCTTTCCATCTGAATTCCTCCCTCTCGCTCTTCCCAGAATGTTCTCAAGGCTTCTATTTCCATGGTGATGCTCTCTGTTGCAGCATGACTTGGTGGGCTCCTTCTCAAAGTGAGGCGTCCAGGGTCTCGTGAGATGAGATGATTGGTGGGTGTATCCCCTAAGGAGTTTGTATTTTGTCCTTAGTTCTTTCCTTAGAGAAATTTCTTCCATTATGAATAAAAATACTCAGGAAGGAGGCCAGTGTGGCCCTTCGTGCACTGTGCCTGCTTTCCACACGTCATTGGCCATGAACTTTCCTCACTTCAGCATCTTCCGCAGACACGGATGCAGCTGTCTGCAGCTGCCCGCTCCCCACCGGCCTCTGCATCCTTGTCACGTGTGCTCTGCTAGCTTGTTCTCCTTTGTATGAAAATATTAACAGTTATTTTTTCATCCTATATAACATGGACTTGAAAACACTTAGTCCGTGCTCTAATATACATTCTTTTTTGTAACTCTCCCTCCATATTTTAACACATCAATAATGGGTTGTTGTAGATAAATGAAAGATGTCATCAGTTAGGGAGGTCCAGAAAGAAGAGATGTTTTTGCACATTGCTGGTGGCACATTTTGGTTGACAGAAACACGGCCTTTAAATCACAGGAGAAGTGCTGATTCTTGATGGGAGCGAACTGATCAGATCCAGCACTGATAAGCAGAGAAATGAGAGCCTTGACGTGCACACGCTTGGCATCTCCACTCCCTTTAGGAGAAATCAAGAAGGAAAATGAAGCAGAGAGCACAAAACCACGTAGGACTGACACTGTGAGCCAGAGATGTCGGTGTTTCCTCTCTGGTTGTTCAAATATGCTGTCTAGACACATTAGGCTCTAATCTCATTTTCACTGCTCTGCGATATTGCAAGCTGTGGCACTTGCTGAGAAGCTGTCTGCCATTCTCTCCATTCTGAGTGGAGATTGAACAAGACACATGGAAAGCGGTATGAAACATTGAGCTCCGCCACAAGAGACATCGCTGCATGGAAAATTCTAGAAACTGGTGCGTGCAGTTTTCGATGGAAGTGGAGGGCAATTAACCAGCAAATAGAGAATGTTTGGCTACCTTTCCCTTCCCCTCCCCTTCCTTTGCCGCCTCACGGCAGAGGGCAGGTCACTGTGGGTAGGGAGAGGGACAGGTGGTCTGATAGATATTTCCCTGTCTGCTGCCCCTCCGTGGCTCCCTTCTGCTGTCCTGCCACCTCTTGTTAAGTGAGTTTTGGTTGCTTCAAATTGAAGTGCAAATTTAGATCTGCAACCAACGCCATGCTGACTGATGTGCTTACACTGCACCAGTCACCTCCGAGGTCCTGAGGCTCATCCTGGAGGAAAGACGTGGAGACTCAGAGGATGGCCCCTGTCACCACAGCCCCTCCACAGCAAAGCTCTGGGAAGACGCTCTCACCAGAAAACTGTATCATGATTAGAACTTGAATGAATCTGCAACCCGTCATTTTCTTCCTTTACTTCAAAATTTAATCCAATAGCATATCAAGGTTTAACTGAAAAACAAGACCTTTACTCATCAGTCTGCATCCTAGAGGTCTGAGTGATTTTGCTCTCACCAGTCCCCTGTTTCCTTGCTGCAGTACCTCTGAGCTGAATTTGGGAGGAAGAAAGAAAAAGTAATGGACGTAAAATGATGTCCTTCCAGGACCAACCAAGGCTGGGCAGGGCTGCCCCGCAGTTGATACCAACTGCATCTGTGGAGCTGGGGTTCTGTCCCCCAAACTGTGACCTTCCTGGGAAATGTTTTGCCTGGGGCTGCTCCCAGCTCCATCCAGCCTCCCAGCCTGCAGGCCGTGAGTCCTGGGCAACCACCTGCCTTTGGGCTGCAGTGATAAACCACAGTGCACCCCATAGCCCCCTCCAAAGACCCCCTCTGCCTAACAATCACAGGGACATCATGGGCTTTCATTTTTCGATGTGATTGACATAAGCAAAATAAAAAAAGTCATGCCAGAAGAGCTAAAATTGCAAATATAATCTAGTTTGGAGTTTCTTCATGTTCCTTGAAAAAGAACTCTTTTTTCCCCTCTTATCTTATTATATTTATTTTTTACAGTCTGGGGGAATAAAAGAAGCAAATATTTGCAAAGAGAATTCAAATTCCGTAAGTGAAGAAAAGGTAGAGGTTGTAATATCGCTCAGGGCTGTCTGTAGACTTAATCATCTCACGGGAATCTCCTTTTTATTAAGGTTTGTGATAAAACCTCCCTGTCCCTGCAGCCAGCCAGGACACCGTTGGCCATCAGTGCTTCTGGGCTGACCCTCTTTCCCACACTGCAATCCCAAGAGACAGTGAGAGAGAGAGAGAAATCAGGAGAAGCGCCTGCCTATCATCTGTGGCCAGATCCCCAAACTGAGCACACACTTCTTAAAGATGCCCATGAAGCTCTGTCCATTCTCATTTCTGACTCTCGGGTGACATGAACGGGTTATTAATCTTCACTGGTGACATGCTGCCAGCCCACACTGTCACTGAGGCAGCAGTCAGGAAAGGTGTGTGGACCCAGCTCTGTGCAGCGATCCACCCAAGCTGGCGGCTACTCAGGATGTGAGTTCAAAAGTTCTTCTAGGCAGATTTTTTTCACTGTAAAGATGGGATTCAATTCTGAGGATAACCTATGTTCAGAAATCTGTTAATTATTCCATGCAGTATCATCTTCTGAGCACATGCTGGCGCTGAGCACCCTGTGGCTGCGGGTTTGCAGACATAGGCCGGTCCCTCAAGGTGCTTAGAGTCTAGCACAAGAGGACGAGGAGCACAGGTGGGAAAGTGACCCACGGGGGGGCAGGTGCCTTCTGGAGGGAGCTCGGATACCGTGCAGGGAGGGGCGCCCATGCGCTGGAGGTCTACCTGGATAGCAGAGGCTTCTGGTGCCTGGAAGAGGTGCTGGGTGTGTGTTGAGATAAGGAAGGGCTACCTCCGCCTTGCTATGGAGTTCCAACTTGCTCTGCCACCCTCAGGGAAGCTGCCGGGGCCTAGGTCAAGAGCCCCAGGCAGGTAGCAGTGGGCAGAGCGAGACCAGGAGCGGAGACCCTGGCAGTGTCTGAGGTGAGAGGGAGCAGAGAGCCCAGGGCAGGGGCTGAAGGGGAGGCTGCGGCTCAGCCCTGGGGTGGAGACCCAGAGTCGGGTGAATGCAGGGGAGCATGGGACACCACGACGTGACTGAATGACTGGAACTTTTCTGATTTGCCTGCAGAGTTGTCTAATAACTGAAAGTTATGAACTGAACGTTTGTGACCCCCCAAATCCATAGCTGAAGCCTGAACCCACCACGTGATGGTGTTTTGAGGTGGGGCTATCGGGAGGTGACTAGGTTTAGACGAGGTCATGAGAGTGCGGACCCCATCATGGGATTAGTGCTCCTATACAAAGAGGAAGAGACCCCAGAGCTCATGCTCTGTCCACCTCGTAAGGACCAGAGAGAAGGTGGCCTCTGTAAGCAGGAGGTGGGGCCTCACCAGGATTCCAACCTGCCAGCACCTGGGTCTGAAGCTTCCAGCCTTCAGAACTTCCATAGAGAGATGACAGTCATGTAGCCACTGTGTCTACGGTGCTTTGTCACAGCGACTTACAGCAGTGCAGCTGGTTGGGACACTGAGTGGAGGCAAGAGAGGAGCAGGCTGGTGGGGGGAGAAGGATTGTTTGGACATATTCCATTTGATCTGTTCGGAAACCTTCAGGCAGGCTTGCCAAATTGGCAGGTGAATAAAAAGTCTCCAGCGGGGGAGGGAGATTGAAGTTAGAGATGCGTTTTGGTAATAGCTGCCTTCCAGGTGCTGCTCGCTGTTCTTGGCGACGTGCACACACCGCCTCCTTCCACCGTCACAGGAGCCCGCAGGCAGCCACCGCTCCCTCCCCTGTACAGATGAGGAGAGTGGGGCCCCGGCCAGGAAGCCGACACGGGTGATTTCAAGGCAGTGGAGGGAATGGTCCACCCTGTAGTGCGCAGGCTCATCTGTCCATTGGCCTCGTGGCCACTAGAAACCCACAGTCGTGTTAGACACCCTGACTGTGGGCTGCTGAGCTGCAGTGACTCTTGCAAACCTTCAGTCTCCCTGGTCCCCTCAGCTGTCCAGTCCCTCTACAGGCACTCCCTGGGAGACAGAATTTATGATGCATGAAAACTTGGCCCCTCTGAGGAAGCAGGGGGCACAGTTACCTGGCAGCAAAGTGAGGAAGAGCAGGGCTCTGGTGCCCCGGGAGCACCCAGATGACACACACGTCCTCCCCCAGGTCTGCAACCCCAGAAGCGCGCAGGACGCAGCACACTCTAATGAAAGGTGACGACGCACCCGTGCATCAGTGTCCTCAGGCCCACTCACAAAAGCTGGGTTTAGAAGTAGACAGCTCCTCCCACACGCACCTCCCGGTGGGAAGAATGTGCTGGAAGCCTCCGAGTCTCCTCCCAAGGGGCTCCCCTTCCCACGTACGGACATCCACGAAGTGGGGCTGGCCTTGGCCTGACAGGTATTAATAACAAAGTCCTGAGGATGCAGCAGAAGGTATTTTCTATGTCCCTTCCAGGCTATTTATTTATGAGAAAAAGAGGGTGGATTAACCTCTAACGCAATCAAATCGCACGCTCCCTCCTGAACTCTCCTACCTGTGGCCCGGCGTGGCTGACCCCACCCGGTTGGTTTCCCAGCAGTGTGTGACCTGCATTTGCCAACAGCCCCGCGGGCTCCCGGGTCAGGCTGGTGGGAACCGGGGCACACTGGCCCCGGAGCCCTCCCGAGGCCCAGAGTCGCTCCGGGAGCCCCTGGAAGAGCGAGGTGCAGCCGCCGTCCAGGTCCCCAGAGCCAGCACCCACACCTGTCTTCGCCGCTCATTTGCGGACGTTTTCTTCCCTGCTTCAGGCTCCGGGTGTTCCTTCAGCCCCTAAGCCCACATTTCAGCTGCTGTCAGGGTGAGAATCGAAACGTAAGAAATGTGAATCAAGCGGTGTGATTACGACGGTGTGAAGGCACATCCCCATTTCCACGTGGGAAGGGGTAAAGTCCGAGATGGCTTCGGAGCCGCGTTGCCCCCTCTCCGGCGGGACAAGGGAAGGAAGGAGGCCGCGCACCAGGCCCTGTGGGGCTGGGAGGACCAGGCCTGGGCTGCCCGGGCCGGCTCTCAGCCTCGAGAAGACGAGGGGCTGCTCCACGGAGCCACGTCCCCTCGTGGGGCCGCCTGGGCCTCAGCGCTCCCTCCCCGGCCGCAGACGGGCTGGGCCGCGCGGGGGCCGCGGGGTGTGGAGGGGTCTGCGCGGGAGGACGGGCCCGCGGCGCCGGAGCAGAGGCTCCTGCACTCCCTGCACTCTTGGAGGACTTGTGTCGCCACCTGTCGCGGCGCTTTGAACGTGGCCCTGAGAGCAAATAAATCTGGCACACCTGGGTCGCCTGCCCGCCCCTCCGTCCCCAGCCCACGCTCAGCACCAGCCAAATTCTGCAATAAACCTCCGCTGGCTCCGCCCAATCCGTTTACATTTAGTGCAAGTAGTAAATTCATTAGAAAGCACTTAGAAATGATTTACGATGCGATACAAATGTGAGGAGATAATCTCTCTAGGACACCTGTATTTTCAATATGCATGCTATGTTGAAACCCAAATTGATCTGCCAATAAAAGCAATGTGAGTTTAAAACTTTGTTTTTGTGTAAAAGGACCATGTATCTCCCTCGTCCCCCAATTTACTAATTTTCTGAAATGTCATAAACCATTTTTTAACATTTCATGTATTTACTTATATTTTTGAGGTTCCTAGAAACTAAAATTAGGCCTAATGCGCCTTTAACTGACCTGTGGTGTTAGGTCTGGCGGAGGGTAAACAGGTGGCACCAAAGTGGATAAGGGAGAGAGCAGGGACCGAATTGTAGCTAGGAACCAAACTGCGGCTAGGAACTGTTCCCTGGTGGGAACACACATAGTAAAAAGTTCCTAGCAACCTTTAACTGACCTAGAGCTCATTACCATCTAATTAGCATAAGATGGGTGGAGCTTCATGAAGGATTCTGGGGAAGATGCATGCGCAGAAAGGGAAATGTTGTATAACATACCATTATGTAGGCTGTTGTGTAACCTCTGCCTGTCAATCACCCTGAAAGGCGGGAAACAACAACCAATCCTCCCAGGAGAAAGGCGGGACAAACTAGTGAGCATATAAAAGGCAGCTGTGCTCTGCCTTCTAGGTCTTCTCAGACTCCTGGAGGTTGACTTTTTCCACTTTCTCTGGAACGTATTTTCCAGTTTTGTGGCTTCCTTAAGTACTTTCACTCTTTCTTTTATGTGATACATATAAAATTGCTCTTTGTGCTCACTCCATCATCAGCCGGACTCGGTACCAGTACTCACTGTTGTTGACATTGGGAACCAGGGACCTGGTCACATCCACACAGACGAACATGGCAGTGTCAAAATACGATTTTAATTGTACCTTCTGATTTTTCAACTTATTTATCAGTGATCAAGATTCATAACCTCATCATAGCTGTCTCTTAAAGAAATGAAAGTATTTCTGTTTATAGAAGTAAAACATGCTCACGGTGGAAACTTTGGAAGTGGAGAAAATAAGAAAATGAAAGTCATTCTTTCTGATCCCATCACTCAGAATTCATCCCTATTCAACTTGAGAGAAATACATAAAAATGTTTCCATTATAAAAGGCAGAAGTTGAGTTCCCCGCAAATTCACTGCGTTCAGCAGAGTGCAAACCCGGGGATTTGCCCAAAGCTTTGGAACTTCATCTGTCCAGAAAGCAAGACGAACAGGACTCTGCCCCTTTGAGGGGCAGACATCAGGGAAACACCTCAATTGGTTGTTAAAGAGGCTTCACCTGTCTAAAATAAGAAAAACCTGGAAAAATATTCTTTACAACTTTTTTCATCCCCTAAAGAAATCCTATAAATCATTCAGTCAAAGGGAGAGTTTTCTTGTGAGGTTCAAGCTGGAAAGAGATAAAATAGGAAGTCAGAAAGGAGGGAAACAGGGCAGCCTTTGATGAGGTGACAGCTGGTGAGGCCTGGTTGCCTCCGCCCCAGAGGAGCTCGGAGTGAGGGACTCCCCGTCAGGAGTCCCCCAGTACAGACAGCTTATTAAACAGGACAACAGTTCTCTTTTAAATATGGCTTTCAGATGCTTCATAAGCGAAATTAAGGGAAGATTTAGTTCATGCTTAAGATAGTAAATATGTTCATTCTGCTTGTGAATGTTTATTCCAGTAAAAATGTAAGTGGACATTTTGGATACTCATCTTAATCCTTTGGAGATTTGATCTAAATGACCGTGAATGACTGATTGTTACCCTTTTAATTTTGGTGTGTGTTTGTTAGATAGCTACAACTCTATTTGGCCTTTTAGAGCACTGAAGCCTGTCAGGATGAAATTTTTGCAGACCAGGAACCTTGTGTATGTAAATGATTGAGGAGTTGGTAGTTACTGTGATGGTGCATGCACACGTATGTACACACACACACACACACACGAACAGGAATTCTGCACCAGGGACTTTGCTCAGCAACGTAGGTTATGTACTGCTTGTTCTTGCAAGTGAGTTACTGTCATTCCCACTTCATGAGCAACAAACTAAGACTTAGAAGTGAAGCCATTTTACTCAAATCACACAGTGGTGAAGGCATGATTGGTTGTGGCTCCACTCAATTTTAACCACTATGACACAGCACAGATTCTTTAACATTTGTCAGTGGAATGACATTAGCTCAGTGAAGGAGAAAACGGAGGGGTATTCTTCAGGACGTGGAATTTGCCAGCAATTCAAGTTACCATACTAAAAGAAGGCAAAGCAACTGTAGTGTGAGGGCTTGCTATCTTAGAAGTAGAGAATATTAAATCGTACGTTTCTGTTTTTGCTATTGTCAAAATCATGAGGCTGACTTTTTAAAATATTTCATTTATTTTAATAAACAAATACTTGTTGCACACTAAGAATGCACAGGGTATTGGGATAAGTATGGAAAACAACATTTGTAAAGTTACAAATGCGTTCCCCAACCTCATGTAGCTTATAGTCTAATGAGGAATAAACAAGTTACAATTGCTTTTTATAAATGACATATATATGCCTGAAACAGAATTTAAGGTCAATAAATATTTCACCTCCATTTTGGAAGATAGTTCTCAAAATGTGCTTCACGTGGCACTACTTGCATTCAGTCACAACGTGCTGGCTCCTATGGTGGTATCTGTGGAGTGGAAGTCAACATACACTGCATGTCCTGCTAAGTAATTGTGATTATTAGCATTGCTATCACCATTCTTGCTTAATAAAGCTATCCCCTGGTGATCTGTCCATCATCAGGAATATCTCTCACACTGCTTCACTGAAGTATATTTTATGTAAAATAAAATCACCCAATTTAAATGGACAGTTTGGTGAGCTATGATAAAAGTACACAATCGTGCAATTGCAATAATCAAGTTTTAGAGCAGTCACATCACCCCCAGATTTCCCTCAGATCCCCTTTGCAGAAAAAGCATTTCACAGAACTCAGTACCCTTTCATGAAAAAAGCTCTCGGGGAAATTAGGAATGGAACTTCTTCAACCTGATTGATAGAATCTAGGAAAAAACCTCTAGCTAACCACATCCTTGATGGAGAAAGGCTAATCCTCTCTTATTATGATCACAAATAAGACACAGACCTCTTCTTTCATTAGTTCTATTTGTGTCTGATACACTAGCCAGTGCAATAAGGTAAGAAAAAATGAAAGACCCATCAAACAAGATTGGAAAGGAATAAGTAAATCTGTATTTGCAGACAACATTCTTCTGTATACAAAAGGTTCCAAGAAATAAAAAAAAACTAATAAAACAAGCAAATTTAACAATATAACAGCATACAAGTTTCATATAAAAATTAATTATATTTATCTATGTTAGTAGCCAAGCCATTCAAAAGTGAAATGTAAAAAGATAATTCTATTTACAATAACAAAAAATAGCTAAGAATAAATGTAACAAAATAATTGCAAAAGCTCTTTGCTAAAATCCACAAAACTGTAATACTCACAGAAATAAATAACTGGGGATGTATTGAGATCTTCAGTTGGAAGATTCAATGGAAATCTCCGAATTGATCTATAGCTACAAGGTAATCCCTGTCAATATCCCAGCAGGCATTTTACAGAAATTTAAAAACTGATTAAAAATGTATATGGAAATGCAAAGGACCTAGAATAACAAGATAATTTTAAAAGGAAAGAGCAAAATCTGTAGGCTTATATTATCTGATTTCAAAATTTGCCACAAAATCATAGTAATCAAGAGATCACAATATTGCCATAACAGTAAATATATAGATCAATTCACTGAGACTTGATTTGTGGCCCAGCATGAGGTATGTCCTGGTGAAAGTTCCATTTGGACATGAAAAGCAAGTATACGCTTCTGTTGTTGGGTCAAATGTTTTATAGGTGTTAATTAAGCCAAGTGAGTTGATAGGACTGTTCAAGTTTTCTATATACGTATGGGTTTGTTCTTTTGGTTACTGACAGAGGTATGTTACAGTCTTCAACTATAATGTCTAATATGCCTAGCTCTCTTTCAGCTCTGCCAGTTTTTGCTTTCTATATTATGGGGATCTGTTTTTAGGTGCATAAATATTTATACTTGTTATATATTCCTTCTCTAGTTTTCTGTCCATCATTATGAAATGCTTATTTTTGTCTCTAGTTTTTCTTAAGGCATGTTTTGTCTGATGTTTAAATAACCATTCTATCTCCCTTATGCTTAGTGTTTGCAAAATATATATTTTTACATCTTTTTACATTTATCCTAGGTATGTCCTTGAATTTAAAGTGCATTTCTTTTAGACAGCATATAATTGTATCTTGCTTTACCATACAGTCTGATGATTTATAATTTTAATTCAATTGTTTATTCCATTGGCTTTTTTTAAATTTTTTTTATTTCAACATATTACAGGGGTACAAATGTTTAGGTTACATACATTGCCTTTGCCCCACCCAGTCAGAGCTTCAAGTGTGTCCATCCCCCAGACGGTGCGCACTGAACCCATTAGGTGTGAATATACCCATCCCCTCCTCCCTCCCATCTGCCTGACAGCTGATGAATGTTATTACTATATATGCATGTAAGTGTTGAAATCAAGGGCTGGAATCCATTCACATTTAATGTAGTTATTGACAGGGCTGAATTTGTAACTGCCATTTTGCTATTTTTCTTTTCTTTCTATTGCTGTGGTCCTATTTTACTAATTTCATTGGTTTTAAACAAATATTTTTAGTATGCATTTTAATTCCTCTTTTTACTTTTTAGGTATGTTCCTGCACATTTTTTTGTGGTTGCTCTAGCTATTAAAAAATGAATCTTTAACTTATCAAAATCTACATTAACTTAATATTAACTTATTTCTGATAAAATATAGATATTTAGCAATATTATAGCTTCATTACATCTTTTCTTTCTTTTGTGAGATTCTTGTCATACATATTTCATGTATATATATTATAATTCCAAGAACACAGTGTCACAATTTTGCTTTAAGCAGCTATATATCTTTTAAAGAAATGAAGAGAAATAAAGAACCATCTCTTTTAGCTTTACCTACATATTTACTCTTTCTGGTGTACTTTGATCTAACTTTTACATCCAAGTTACTATCTAGAGACATTACACTCAGCTTGAAGGGTTTCTTTTAGCAGTTCTTATAAGGCAGTTCTTCTAGCAATAAATTTTCTATTATTTTCCTGAGAGTGTCTTTTTTTAATCTTTTTTTTTTCTTTAAGGGATCATTTTTGCTGGATATTGAATTCTTGTTTGATGAGTTGTTCAATATTTTTTGTTTTGTTTTGTTTTTGTTTTTTTATTCTTTCTCTTCTTAGAGTATGCCATTCAAATGTCTTTCTGCCTTCACTGTTTCCAATGAGAAGTCAGGCATTGGTTTTATTGTCCCACTGTGTGTGAGGAGTCAATTTCTTCTTGCTGCCTTTAAGATTTTATCTTTGACTTTCAGCATTTTGACTGTGTCATGTAGGTTTTATTTTCCTTTGCATTTACTCTATTTTTGGTTTATTAAAATTCTTAGATCTCTAAGTTAATATTTTTCACCAAATTTGAAAATTTCAGCTAATAGATTTTAAAATATTTTTTATCTAACTCTTTCTCTCTCTCTCCTCTTCTTAGATTCCAATTATATACATGCTGGAATGCTGGTTATTGTTCCAGAGATCTCTGAGACTATGTTTATTATTCTTTAAATGTTTCCTTTCTTTTTTATTGAATAATTTCTATTGGTCTACCTTTAAGTTTACTGTTTATTTCTTCTCTCATGTTAAATCTGCTACTTGACCCATCTAGTAAATGTTTTATTTCAATTACTGTATTTGTCATTTCTAGAATTTTCATTTGATTGTTTTTTATAGCTTCCATTTATCTGTTGAGATTCCATATTTGTTCACATTTTTAGCATATTTTTCTTGCATTCCTTGTACATTTTAAACAATGCAAAATATATATAATGACTTACAAATCTCTGCTAAATCCAATATCTGAATCTGCTGACTCAGTTTTTATTGTTTACTTTCTTCCTTTAGCATATGGCTATTTTTTTTTATTTTGAATGTCTAATAATTTTTGCTTGAAAACTGGACATCATAGAGAACACATTTGTAGCAACTCTGGATTTTGTTTTGTCTTTCTGAAGGTTTTTGATTATTTGTTTTAATAGACAGTAAATTTACCTAGGCACAAACTTTGAAATCTGTCCCCTGTAATCACTATTGTTTCTGCTCATACATTTTAAAGCCTGGATCTCTATGCATCTCTCCTGTACTTGTGTAGTTTAGTGATCAGATAATAAGTTGGGCAGATACTACCCTCTTCTTCTCAAGACAGTAAGGCTCCCATGCTTGGCTGCCAGCTGTATGTGGGTTGAGGAACACACTCAAAAGCAGTGAAAGTTCATAAGTCTCTCTAGGCTTTTGCTTCCTGCCAGTTCTTCTTGGGGTCTCCCACCTGCATGTATAACTCAGGAGTCACCCATCGATGTGTGGTGAATTCATTCTTCTACTGTCTCAATTCTTCTATTGTCCTCTTGCTTCCAAAGTCTACATCTAAATTTAAGCTTCTCTACCTTCACTGCAAGCCGAGTTTGCCACCCACAGGTGAGACAGCTCCGGGTTCTTGCTGCCAGAGGCAGACGGAAATGCCTGTAGACAAGGAGGCTACCCACTCACCATTTAAATCCAACGTGGTAGCACTTTTCATGATGAAGTATTCCTCACAGTGTTGCCTACTTTGGGCCATTTCTCAGTGCATGACATTATTGTTTTTAATATTTTGTTCAGTTTTATTCTTCTTTACTGTGGAGGGGATTGCCTGACCTCTTCACACCATTGATAATGAAAGCTTAGTTCCCCAAGACCACACTCATAATAATCCTCATGAAAAAATCTTGTTTTTTTTTTTTGAGGCTAATGTTTTCCATATTTTGTTTTCCTCATCACAAAAATGAAATAAGAAATGTGTAATAAATTGACATGATTCTTCCCCAAAGTATTGGTCTAGCTTTAATGATAGCTAAACATAGCACTTCTCACGTGTCGATGTCCTAAGGACTTTACGTCATAACCTATTTAGTCCCCACATTTAAAAAATATATTTAAAAAGCATGAGCATCACATCCTCTTTTACCGATGGAGAACAGAGACATGAAAAGGAAAATTAATTTGACTAAAGTTAAACAACTAAAAAGTAATGAAGCCAAGAGTCGACCCAAACCTGCTGGTTCCCGAGTGCACGCTTGAGCCATTGCACGCTTCCTCCTCCAGAGTTCCTGAGCTGTGACTCGGGAAGACCCAGCACTGGGGCTACCAGCACACATCACCACCCTGCACCCCCACTGCCCCTGCCAGTTTGCATCATCATGCTGGCCTCCCTGCTCCCCGATAACGCCCACACGATCCCATCCGGCCTGACAGATCCCTTTAGCTTATATGCAGAAAAGAGAAGGCTGTGTTTTTGTGCATTTTTACAGTTTGCATGCACTGTTTTTCAACTCTGAGAACATGACGAAAACAAACGTCTGTGCTAAGTGAAAGCATGCCATCAACTCCTGAGGTACTATACTAAGAACTTCCCTGTATGATAATGTCATGGAAATATCACAACTGAATTCTTTCAAGCAATAGTAAAACCTGGGCCCAGAACATTGGAGTGGATTCACTCAAACGGAAGTGTGTCCTATCTAAGCCCTTTGAACCTGGCATGGCTTGGCAACGTTGGCCGAGAAAGGGAAGGTGGGCATGTGTGGACGTGTGCGCTGTGGAGAGGGGTACAGGGAAAATACAGGTAAGGAATGAAGTTGTCAAAGCTAAAAGTAGCTACAGGGAAATTATTTTGTCCACAATATACAAACTGCCCCAAACTGCTTTTGAAAGCGATAGTGGTCTACCTAGCCTGCAGTGTATTTAAACCACAGTCAGATCACCTAGGAAGTGTCCAGCTAGTTTCCCAGGTCATTTTGAGAGCAGAAGAGATGCCGCAAGATGACACAGTCAGCTGCCCCAACGTTCTGGCCCCCGCATTTTGTGTAACGGCCCTTTCCCCCGATGGGAGCGTGTTTACGATTCCAGTAACGTGCTTAATGAAGCTTGTGAGTGGTTTGTCAACTGTATTGATTTTTTTAAAAGCCAGATGTAGATTTATAATTCTATTTCAGTTATTGTTTGCATTGTTTCAGATTGCATTGTCTTTTTACTTCTTCCTAACTTTTTGTTTGTATATACTTTTTAGTTTATTGAGATGAGTACAAGAGTTCTTTATGTTTAGTCTTTTTTAACTGGACAGCAGCCTTCATGTGCAGTGTTTATTTTGCTCCATGGGTTTCGCATGAGCTTTCTACTTTATTGCTTTCCAAGTATCTTCAATTTCGGTTTGGTTTTTCCTCTTTAATCCATGAGCTATCTAAGAGTGTGGTTCTTAATACCTAAAAAGTTAAGGTTTTTTTGTCACTTATTTCTAACTTTTATTAGCTCGTAGTCAGAGAATATGAACTACAAAAAAACTCTACTTTTATCAGTGAGTATCAGTGAGCTATACTTGTATAGCTAATTACATATCAATTTGGTAAATGATCCATCTACAGTGTATGCGTGTACAAAACGATCTTTAAAGAAGATACATTTCTCTACACCTTTGTCATTTATTTATACATGCATAAACTTTTAACTAACCTGTGTTCTTTCCTTTCCTAGTGGAAATATCTGATTGATTCATGTTTGTAAACGGCTTGCACCATAACTATTCTGTTTGCATTTCTAGTTTTCAGTGGCATGTTGCATGCTAAGTTGTTTGGTGTATCAAGGCTTATTGATTTTATTCATAAAGTGGGACTTTTGCTATTGGTATAATGCCCTTCTATATTGTTCAGAGTTTTCAATATTAAATTCTACTCTGTCTGATATTAATATTGTTTCTACAGCTTTCTTATTTGTTTACTTTTGTATGGAATCTCTGTCAATCTCTTCAGCACTTACTTTTTACTTTGTTTTGTTTCTCATATACATAATGTAGCCAGGTTTATTGGAGGCTTTGTTTATTTGCATTTGTTTCCTTTAACACAATGTGAAAGTTTCTTTTTTGGGGTAGCCCAAGCATAACAGCAACTACCTAGATCTGAATCTTTCCCCACATCCACCAAAGTACTTTCTAAATAAAAAAGAAAGGCAAATAGAGCCACACATAAAATATGCCTTCAGCATAACTACAGAGAAACCACAGCTGTTGAACTGCCCGTGTGTAGAAAAATAAACACCAAATTCCATCAGAGGAAGCTCCCACTCCCCACATCAGTGGTTACTAATACTAGCGGGTGAAGTCTGGCAAAGAACAGCATATGTTCACGGTCTCAAAGCACCTCTCTACAGATGACTTCATTATCAGTGGAAAAAAATGGAAAATATAGAAACTTTACAATGGAAAATCTTGGTGGACACCACTTTTGTGAAGTAATCAAAGGTAACTTCACCAGCAAAGAGACAAAGGGACATCCTGCGTTTCTTCATGTGACACCCAGGGAAGGATAACACCTCACTTCCGTAATGTTCCTGCAAAATGCACAACTTAAATCTAATGATACGGAAACGTTACGGAAATCACTAGCCAGAACTCCTCAAAAGTGTCTCTGTCCTAAAAGACAAAGAAGGTTGCAAAGGTCTTCCAGGTTGAGGAGACTAATTATATTAACATATGACAACCAAATGTAATGTGTGGCCCTGAAGTGGATTCTGAACAGGAAAAATTTGCTCTAATTGACGTTGTAGGGACACTGGTGAAATAGGAATATGGACTATAGATTCGACAATGGCCTCTGAATTTCCTAATTTTGATGATTTTACTGTGATGATGTGAGAGAACATTCTTTTTAGAGAATTCACATTGAACTACTTAAGAGCAAAGAGTGACCATGTCTATAATTTGCCCTCAAATAGTATAGAAAAAATATTACAATATTTTTTACAATATTTATATTTATAATATTGTATTTAATATAATATTAAATATATAATATTAAAATATTATATTTATAATGTTTTTTACAATACAATCTTTACAATATTCTTACATATTTTCTGTAAAGTTGAAATTTTGTCAAATAAAAAGTTTAGCAAAAAAGAGTACTGTACATATGCGTATTTTAATTGATCTGCTTGATTTTATTCCCACCACCTTATCTTAAATGTTTGGTCGTGTGTGTGTTCTTTGTTTTCCTCTTTGATATGTTTGCTGCTACACCTTCCCTTTTTATCTCGTTCCTCGGAATTGTCTGTGCATTTCCCGCTGGTGTTCGCCCCAGTTCCCAAGTTCCCTGTCGGGATCTGGCCGAGGGCTGTGCGGCCTCTCCGCCCTCCCCGGAGCCCCTGGCGTCCCAGGACTGCAACTTGCACCTGGGCTGTCCCCTTCCGCTCATCTTCCATGTGGTCACTGCACCCCAGTAACGCGCCCCCCCACCCATTGTTTGAGGGCAAAATCAGGTAAAAATGAAGGTCACAAAGTCCCTTTGCTGCGCAGGGCACCCCCGTCCCCTGCGACCCTGCCCAGACCCACACCCGGGGCCTCCCTCCTTGTAGGTCTTGCGTCCTAGTGGGTGTTTGGAAAGCCCCTGCCACGCTGCTCATCTGCCCAGCCCCTCTCTGCCCCTTAATATTAATATCAAAGAAAACAGCTGTCACTTTGGCCTCTGCACCCTCCCTGGGGCCCTGGTAGACTCATTGATCCCATGTCCTCTTAGGGTCACTCAGCATCTGGAACTGCAGTGACCGCAGCTGCCGTGCAGAGGGCGTGTCGTGCTCGCCCTGGTGCCCAGCACGCTGGGTGGCCGACGTGGGGAAGAGGCACGAGTGACCGAGTGACTGCACTCGGGGGAGCTAAACAGCTAAAGAGCGAAACGGCCAAACAGCCAGCTTCCGGAGCCGGGGACTGGGCGCGCCAGGGTTTGCCGTCTCACCTGGATGCAAAGCCAAGCTGCACCCCACCTCCAGGCTGGGCCCCAGAGAGAGGCCTCCGCCGGCCCCAGGCTCACTGGGCTCACATCCACCGCAGGGCCCGAGGGTGCCCGTCCTGTGCCCACAACACTGTGTTCCTTGCAAAATGCTCACAGGAGGAAAAAGATTAAAACAGCCCTTATGGGAACATTGGCTGCTGAGTTGGGTTTGGAGGCTGACAAAGATCCCAGCATCCCTGATTCTGCTGTCGGAGCCCCCGCCAGGGGGAGAAGAAGTCTCTGGAAAAGCCCCTTCCCCAGAGGAAAAGCCCCTCCTGGTGACAGGAACACAAGCGACAGCCCTTCTGATCCCCACTCCAGCGCCTTCTGCCATCCTGGGACTGCGATCACACCCAAATCAGAGAGAGAACGACAGCTTACATTTTAATAAATTAAATGGGACTAAAACAAAAACCTCAGGATGATGTAGTGATTTCTAATTTGAGGGTACAAAGGAAGAAGGAGAGGGGGCAGGTTCTTAATGGAGCTCACCACGGCCATGAAATGTAAGGAAAAGCCATTTCCATAAATTATGGAAATACTCGCTGGCCTCAAGTGCATCCCATTTTCATATTGTTTTGCTGCCTTAATGGCATAGGCTATTTTTGTAACATCTGTTTTTGGGGACCCTCCCTTTCTCCCGCACTGCGTTAGAAATTCAGCCGGTCACGTCTGTAATGAGCACTCCCCGCTCCTGCCCAGGGGAGAGCACGGTGCCCCTGTGTCGCCGCATGGGCCGCGACGTTTCTGCTGAAATGGTTTCTCCACAGACCATGTTGTAATTTGACCTTGGTCAAATATCCGTGTGGTGTGACAGCCAACTCAGTGTGCCACCGAGACGGACATGCTTTCCATGAAAAGAGAGAGATGCGGGGAAGATTTCTGGGGACAGTGATTTGACTGCATGCAGTGGGGTGTCATGTTTACCATTCTCAAACAGCAGCGTGAATTCAAAGGGTCTCATATAGACTGTGTTTGATGAAACTTTAAGAAAATTCTGAACGTATTACCCACAGCAATGATACTGTATTTCTTGAAGCCACAGCACACCCAGAAATCAAGCTCCCACCATTGAACGCTGAAAAACAGAGATATGAACAGACGAAGTTTGATGATCCGTCCCGATGATTGACAAGCTTCCCAGGTCCCGGCTGCTGCAGGGTCGCTCTGCAAACAGCCGCCCGTTTATTAAAGCGGCAGGTGTGTTGCTCCTCCTGGGTCCTGAGGTTACAGGCGAGCTGAAAAAGGAGGAAGGGAAGAAACAAGGCGACTGGGAGAATAGCAGGGGAGGGACTGGAAGGAGCATGTGGAAGCCCCACCCTGCCCCGGCCTGACCTGCAGGCTGTCCCAGGTCCCCAGCTCCGCACCCACTGGCCCTCCCTGGGATGCCGACCCCCAGTCTCCAGAAAGAACCCCTTGCAAGACCCCAAAGTCAACAGCCGGGAATCGTTCCTGGGGTGAGGCAGGTCCAGGAGAGAGGGCTTACCTGTGTTCTGCACGTGCTCGTTTTGTTTTGCAGTTCTGAGCTCCGTGTTTTAGTGTGAACTTTGTCTTCACATCATTAAGATGGGAAGATGTGTTTTCCAGTGCGTAGTGTATATATCTGAACTTCAAAGAGAAAAATGTGTGACTCATAAGATTTTTGTTGTCCAAAGAAGTGAGACCACTGCTTTGCAAACCGGGTTGTTGGCTATAAAGCACTTAGAATAGAACTGAATTTTGTTTTGCTTTATATCCTAAGTTGCCTACCTCTGTCCCCTCTCCCACCCTCCTCCAACTCCGACCTCATTCCCTCACACACAAAAACATATGCACACACACATGTACACACATACACACGTGTGCACACATGCACACACACACATACACATGCTCTCTCTCTCCCTCTCTGTCCCAACTTGTTCGACATGTCACGGTGCCTCCACTGTGCCAGCTAGTTTGAGTGACTATAGATGGTACTAATTTCAATTTGAGCTCTGGCGAGGAGAGAAAACACAGGTTGACTTTCTCAGCTTTGATTCTGCGCTGGCCATCCTGTCCTTCTTTCCTGGCCTCTAAATCTCTGTTTCTGCAGGAGACAGCCCGCCCCACGGACCCGGCGGCTCTGCGTTGCAGTAACAGTTCACAGCCAGAAGCTGGATTGAGCTGACGATGAATTTACGTGGCTGCGTCCTCACTCGGTTTGCCATTTGATCCAGACGTGCTGCTGAATTAAGTGGCCCTGATTCCCTCTCCCATTCAGCCAGAAAGGCCACTCAGGGCAGCAGCACGGGGAGTGTGCGTCACCTCCCGAGTCCCTGAAGAAGCTGACCCCTCTAGGTCCTCTCCCATTAAACATGAGGAATGCCAGTCCATGCCTCTCCTGCTGAGGAACTGCAAAGACCAACCACCCAACAGCACTGGCTAATCAAATACCTACGGCTAAGCGGCTAACTTGGAAATAACACTAGAACAGCCCCATTACAGTTTAAGCTGAGATGACCACCCCAGTGTCACAGAAGCATTTTGAAGATTATTTTAAACAGGAAAATGAAGTACCCTGCATGCTGCCTGGCTCAGCAAGTTGTCAATGAAGTCTCAAATGAGCGGGTGGGGTTTGCGTGCGTGTGTGTATGTGTGTGCGCTGTACTATTTGACATGCTTCTCTTTTCCTCCTGAGAATTCTTTAGATAACTGATTGCAGAAAGATTGTGTTCTGCAGGAGAAAGCTCTCCGGCTCCTGTTTCCTCCTTCTGTGCTGTGTATATTTCCTTGCGAACAGACAGATGTTAGCATCTCACCGTTAGGAACGTCTCTGTGCACGCCGTCCTGCGTGGGGAAACTGAAACAAAGCCATGTCCACACCAGGGTGGGGCCCCGTGGGCAAACAGCATAGCTCCATGTCGCAGTCCCCGAGCCTGAATGCCTCTGCAGAGTTTGGGAGGTTACCTGGTAAAAAGGTGATATTCCAGGCCAGCCGCCTTCTTTGAAGCAAAATCACCTGTGTGACTGCAGTGGGGTGTCTGAGGGACCTCATGCACACAGCCATCGAGGTCCCACTGCACTTTCCAGGGCAGCGGCCTCTATTCAGAATGTGATCCGCAAGCTCCTACAGAGTCTGCTGGGACGCAGAATTGTCCCTATTGGAGGAGCCCCAGGAAGCCGGGTCTCGGAGGGTCCAGCGTACTTTCATCAGCCCCTGTTGTTAGGGCGGGGAAGGTGGACCTGCCTCAAAGAACACTTGGACTTGGACTTGTTTCAGCTGTCTCTGCACTCCCTGGCCAGCCAGATGTCCTGGCAGAAGTGTGCACTTCAGAAGTCCTTCCTCAGCACCAGAGTTGGGACAAATTACACAACACTGGAGCCAAGAAGAAATGGCCCAGGGCCACCAGGCACAGTGGAGACGATCTCTCCTGACATCCCACCCATGGACGCAGGTGCCCCACCTCACTCGCAGCAATCCAGGGCAGGGGTCCAGTCCTCAGCTGGTGGCTCCTGAGGCCTGGCACAGCCAGGGGCAGAGGCAGATGCTGGCTTAGCAAGCGGACTTGAGCAGATACTCCCGGTGTCCATGAGTTGTGTTTCCTTAAAGGTGGGACAAAATACTTTGTTTAACCAGCAATGAAGATTGGGAGGGTTCAGGAAATGTCTCCTGACAGTGGCATGTGGCCTCTGAGAACTCTTGGCACCAAAAAGGGTTCTTTCTTGGACCATGTGTCTGATTCTTTTTTTCTTTTTTAAATGAAAGGCCAGTATTTGAACTCTGGTATTTTTAAGTGCCTGTCCCAGTGCTATCTCCTATTTCTGTACCTCTTTGCCCAGTTTACCGAGGCCTTGGCAGGTGAACTTCAGGGCAACGGGAAGGTTTGCTTGCAGCGTTACACGCCGGCACGCCATGAGCTACGCATGGAGGCGTCGGGTCCCCTCCGGGTAGCACTATTGAAAACACAGATGGTCCTCAGGACCATGAAAAAAATTACAAATAGTTTCAGTTACATTTGTCATAGGGGCAGAGACAGAACAACTTTTTATTATAATAACAATAATAAATAATACTTTACCAAAGACATCTTTCAGCTTTATGAACATTGATAAAGAAGATTACACGTCTCGCCATCCATGTGCGCGATGCCATTTCCAGTTCCTCACAATTGCCGGTTATTCTGCGCATTTCTCAATATTTTGGTAAATATTTAAAATTGGTTTTTCAAGAGTTCATTCTTTCACTCATATCATTTGTGAAAAACCACCTCCTTAAGTGGCTGATTGATGAACACAATTGGTTTTCACGATGTTCAAATTGGTTGGTTAACACTTGCTACTCGAGGTCCTTTGAGGCATATTGGACATATTTTTGATCTGAATAAACTATCACTTGGACAAACCAAGGTTTTCCTTACATAAAATCAAAATTTTAGAGAATTTTTTTTTTAAAAAGTTCTGTTTAAATTCAGAATTCCTGGCTGGGAAGTGGACAACGTCTTTCTGTTGGAAACGACTATAAAACACATTGGTCGAAAAGGGGATCCCATAGAACTAAACACAGCAGTGATACACAGATGATCAAAACACGGGAAAATGATACAAGGCGCATGACCCCTCCTGTGGGGAGAGCATCTGTGCTCCCTGCTGTGTTCTGGGGGGTGGGTGGGGTCCCATGTTCAGTTTCAGCCTCTCCACCTCTCTTGAGTCACCTCCTGCACCCTGAAAAGAGGAGTATGGTAGCTTCTCTACCCTTTCACTTGCCAGTTGATTCCTCGGTTTCTTTTAGGCATTTTCAGAGGAAGTCTTTCTGGGGCTGCAGAAAAATAGGAGAAACAGAACACGGGACCCGCAGCACCATTTCCATGGCAGGAAGGGCAGCTCCGTGAGGGTGTGCGCTGCATTCTGAGGTCATACACGGAGGAGGTTTATCTTCTGCAGGGAATATCCTCCCCAGTGTCGGGTCTCTCAGTGTGGAGAACCAGAGATCCAGAATATCACTTTGGCTTCTCCGAGCAGCTCCTGGTTTTGTGGCTGTGGCCACTTCCCGCCAGCTCGGCAGCGACCAAGGCCACGTGCTGATCTCCACCCAGGCTCTCACGGGGCAACCTGATGGCCCTTGTTCTCCACCCCTATCCCTACTCCCCACCAAGCACAGCCCCGTCCCTCTCCCAACCCCCTCTTTAGGTTTCTCTGGAGACACTGAGACCCCAGCCAAACACAACCTGAAGCTCCCAAGGGGAACATCTCTGCGCCATGTGTGATGGACGGCTGAATTCTCCCCAGAGCCTTCAACGTCGAGTGGCTGGTGGTTCTGTCTCAAAGGACACCCTGCGCCGGCTCTGCCCCCATCACTGCCTCACGCCCCGTCCTCCCTCCAGCCTCCGCAGTAACAGAGCTGCCCGAACCTAACAACACAGGCTTTGTTGGTGCTTCCTGGGGAAGCCAGACAGAGATGCAAACTGGCACAAAGTCAATGGTGTCACTGTCACCTGCATATTTGACTTTGAAATTTATCTTAAGAGATTTGTCATGAGAATATTTGTTTTACCACAAAATTCTTGATAGTTACTAAAAAGCCTTGCACTTTATTTCTGACCACATTTACGAGAGCTGATAGCATAAGGTCAAAACAGTCATTTTCACTTGATTCGCTTGGCAAAGAGTGTCTGACATATCAGGCCCTAAAGCTTCCTATGGGAAACAGCCCATGCAGAGGGCAGCACAGCTATTTCTTTCCCTGATTTGGGTCGGGTCATAGATTTAGTTAAATGTGGCTCAGGGCTTTGTGCCAGTTTTACGGAGATGTGCCTTCCGATGGATTCTTGTTGACCTTACGGTCAATTAATTCTTTTTCCTCTTTGACTCTTTCCTAGTGTCAAGCCAGCTCTCGCTGAACTATGCTTGCATGGTCTCATTTTGTTTGTTTTTACCTGTTAAATTGCATTAACTGATTATTCTAGAATTTCTATTGTTATAGAAAAAAGCCCTTCTCCTGCGGTTAGGCGTGGGAAAAAAAAAAAAAAGAACTGATGTTCTTCCTTTACTCCGCGCCTTTGCCCTGCAGTGTCCACCATGAGCTTGGTGTTCCTCAGATGTGTAAGAAACAAGTTTTCTCTAAACTGTTTTAGAATTCTGCATCATGCTAACCGTCACTATCAAAAATGTTAGATTGCCTAGATGAAATGGAGCAATTACTTGAAAGACACACTGCTCCAAACTCTCACAAGAAGAAATAGACAACCTGAAAAGGCCTATATTTATTAAAGAAACTGAATCAATAATTAATAACCTTCCAAAACAGAAAGCAACAGGCCCAGGTGGGTTCACTGGTGAATTCTACCAAACATTTAAGGAAGAATTTATATCAATGCTCTACAATCTCTTAGAAAGCATAAAAGCCCATCACAACCTCCTGGGAAACCACTGAGGATTTCAGAGGGCAGGAGCCATGCAGACCAAGAGCCAAACACACCGCAAGGCAGCTGTGACAGTGACATGTGACTGCCTGTGTTCTAATCAAGTGCCTCCAGCTTTGCTGTCCTGAAAGCTGTCCACCTGAGGAGGAATCAGCTTAGCAATCTTAGATCATATTGTTGGAAGCAGAATAAAGTCCCTGACCAATGACCAAGGTCAGGAAAGTCTTAAAGACAATCTCACCGACCTGAGTCCAGCAGTGAAGAAGACACGTAAGGTTATTAACATATTCTTCCCGTGGCTTGAATCTTATCCAGTTTTACAAACAAAATAGCAAATTTATTCTAATGAAGGCCACATTTGTCCAGTATTATCAGGAAATGGCAAGTTTCATGCAAATTATTAAGTAACTCTTCAGGTGCCTGAAGTGCCCCCTTCCTGCACGAATATTTCTTTTCATCTCCTGTTGATATGTCTCTCCAAAAACGCATCACACATTTTCCTGCCTTCTTAGGCAGAATCTACAAAACTGGCTTAAACCTTTCCCACATGCTCACATGCCCTACAATGGTGGTGTTCACGCCGAGCCTGTGTGCAGCTGGGCGCCTTGGCCTCTTCTCCCTGGGCGGGGTCATCAGTTACCACTCCCTTGCCTGTCCTCATGCCTGCCTCTAACAGCCTCCTCCGTTCCCCTGCTCCAGTGCTCCCCGTGTGCAGACCACGCTGCATGGGAAGCGTGGCATCCTAGCCAATTTGGTTGGAATCTGAATGCTTTTGGGGAGCTGTTTCAGGGAGATCAGAGATCTCTTTGATTTTTCTTTGATAGTGGGCGTGTCCCATAGGAGTGAGACTGAGAGAACTTCCAGTTAACAGGGTTACTGGTGGCCATGAACCAGAGGGAGAAGCTTTAAGAAATACTGGTGCCTGGTCCCATCTTGAAATGTCATAATTTAATTGGCTGAAGTTGGAACCTGAGCATCGGGACTTTGGAAAGCTCTCCAGGCAAATGTAGCATGCAGCCAAGCCTGAGGACCTCAGCGCTAAAACAGGTCTTGTGTGGAACGCAGGATCTTACTGACAGGGCTAAGTTTGGACTGGGGTGGTGGCTGCTCCTCATAGATGCCATGGGTTGAATTGTGCCTCCCCCAGATTTTTATGTTGAAGTCCCAACCCCCAGACTGTCAGAATGTGACCTTATTTGAAACTAGGGTTGTTGCAGATATATTTAGTTTAGATGAGATCGTACTGGAGTAGGGTGGGCCCCTAATCCAATCTGAGTGTGTCTTATGAACGAGGAAAATGTGGGCACAGAGGCACACACTCAGGCAGAGCGCAACATGCAGAAGAAGGCAAGGAACCACAAGCCAAGGACATCCACCGATTGCCAGCAAACCCCCAGAAGCCAGAAGGAAGGTGTGGAGCAGATTCATCCTCACAACTCTCAAAAGGAACCAACCCTGCTGATCCCATGACCTCAGATTTCTGCCCTCCATAACTGTGAGACAAAAAAAATTCTGTTGTTCAGGCAACCCGGTCTGTGGCACCTTGTTATGGCAGCCTGAGCAAACTAATGCAGCAGGCACGCCTGTAAATTCTTGGAATTCGCACCTTGAACGTGCATGAGAAATACTCCTCTATTGAGCATCTACTCAATAAAGACCCAGTGCAGGTGTTGAGAGGACATGAGGGGGATTCAGGAGTAAATGAGGGAGCTTTGGGCTTAAACTCACCTGGAAATCGTCTCTCATAATCAAATCAGATTGCTTTACGGACAGGCAAAGCACACTGCCAGTGAGCACTCCAAACACAAAGCCTGCGGTGACTCTCCCTCCTCAGATTTGCATGTGCAAATAGCATGGGGAGCTGTGTGTTTAACTAATTCATAGTCATAAATGTAAAATGTATAAAAATTTGCATTGCAAAATATTCTCCCTACAGATGCTGAGTTTACAAGAATTTCTGTTGCTTTATAAATTTTAATCTTACTAAGATTCTTTGAGATCAGATATTATTGGGTCCATTTCATTTTAGAGTCAATTCAAAATCATAGTTTAGACTATGAGAGAAAGACAATTTTGTATAGCTTCTAATATAACCACTGGCCTTGAGTAAACTGTATCTTCCCACGAATATTGCTACTTGTTAACATTTTGCGAAAGTTAGCAGAGAGATACAATTTTCAAGTGTGTTGAATAAAACAAGAACTGCTTTGGGAGAATCAAAATAAAATCTTTTTTCTCAAGGAAAAAAATAGAAAAGCTGACATTTCATAAAGTAGCAACACTTTTATATATTTTCCTTTCTAGATATTTTACCATATTACTCATGTGCAGTGAACAAGAGATGTTTCTACCCCTCAAATCCTGGGATAGGGGACGAGAGGACATTGGCCCCAGGAGAGGGAGCTGACCCTCATGGCCCACCTCTGCTATAGCTGAGGAGAAGGGTCCCTTTGAGCAGCTCTGTGGAAGAGCCAGCAATTTCACATAGCTCAGATGAAATAAAGTAACTTATAGACGCCGTGATGACCAGGACTTGGGTATTCTCTGACTTTTACCCATGTAATTTGAATTAAGATAACAAACTACTACTAATAATAATTACAGAGAAGTTTCTTTGTAATTTAGCACTTTTGCTTTCTTACCCCTATATAGTAATCTAAATTAATGCATATTGGATTTCAAAATTGCTGTTTCCTACCGTGTCCCCAACAATGAATGCATTTCCTTCTTCATACACGAAGGAGGATTCGGGTTCGACATTCCAAGAACTCACTACGCTAATGCAGGACTCAGAACCTAATGGGATGAAACCATAAGGAATATTCTGGAACTTCCAAAGGAATATACGGACACTTCTGGAAATAGATGGGGTACTTCAGAGCAAGGCAATAGATTTATCACAAGCCTTTCTCTTTCTTTGTCATGGACTTAAACTTAGCATCTGCCCCCATCAATGTGGAATCACTTTCCAGAGACAACTATAATTCATTTAACTGCATTTTACCTGATTCTCATGTTGATTCTCTTGGAAAAGTTGTAAGGATTCCTGCCCTAGCTCCAGACTCGGTTTTCTTGATTTGTACAGTATTCCAATGCCTGTAAAGGATGATCTCTCCTTTTATTCAGAGCTTGTATCATTCAAAGTGCATGTATTAAGTCCCACTCTTCACAAAGAGCTATAGGTGACATTGGGAAAATAAGAAAAATATAACTGTCTCAGTCCTTTTCTGTTGCTATAAAGAAATACCCATGGCTGGGTAATTTATAAAGAAAAGTTATTTCTTTGGCTCGCAGTTATGCAGGCCATGCAAGAAGCATGGCGCCAACATCTGCCCCAGCTGAGGGGCCCAGGCGGCCCCCACTCACAGAGGAAGGCAAAGGGAGCCAGTGTGTGCAGAGATCACATGGTGGAGGGTGGGGAGGTGCCAGGTTCTTTTTAACAAGCAGCTCTCTTGGGAATTAATAGAGCAAGAACTCACCCACTGCCTTGAGCATGGCACCCAGCCTTTCCTGAGGCATCTGCCCTGCGACCAAAACACCTTGTGTCAGGCCTCACCTCCAACATTGAGCATAAATGGCAATGTGAGCTTTGGAGGGACAAACATTCAAACCATAGCGTTGCTCTCAAGAACTTTATGTTCTAATGAGAAATTGTATAACAGCACAATTCAAGGGAGAAAGCAATACATCTCCATGAAGGAGCCATGCAGAAGTGATATGGAATGTCAAAGAACGCAGAGGATTAAAACAAAACATTGCGACGGTCATCCGTGGCTGACTCCCATGTGTCCTCACACACGGAAGACTCTGGTGGACTTCGAGGAGCCCCACGGCTATGGGGAACAGTTCCTGCCCCAGGGGTCCAGGGTAGAGCCCATGCCCAGGCCAAACCACGACGCCTGTCCCTGCTGACACAGAAGTTGGCTGAGGCATGAGCGTGTTGGCGGATGGGGTAGGTCGTCTCCCTAAGCCTGGCCAGCTGGAGAAAACCTCAGAATTTTGCTGAGAATTCTGGCACAAACGCGTCTGTTTTCTGCTCATTGGAATGAAGAGCATGTGGCTCCAAAGCAGTCGGCAGTTATCCTGGGCGTGGGGACGACCCTTGCTAAGGAGAGTGTCCGGGGAGCAGAGAAAGAAACTGAATGCGGTGCCGTCAGCTGAAGCCTGGGTAACCCGTGCAGGGCTCCATCCTCTCGGACTGCTCGGTTATTTAAGGCAGGGCTAGGAAAAGTTTTTCCACAAAGGGAGAACGTTTGTTTATTATATTTCACATGGTAAATGCCTTTGGCCTCGCGTGTCGCACAGACTCTGCCGCAACTGCTCCACTGTGCCGTCCGCTGGTAAGGCAGTTGCAGAAATTACGTAAAAGAATATACGCGGCTGTGTTTCAGTAAAGCTCTACTGATGAATGCTGCGATCTGTTTTCCCGAGTCAGGACATAGTCTTCTTCCTTTGACTTTTTTCGAACACTACATAACCACTTCTACATAAAAAAATGTAAAAGTCACATTTAGGTCACGGGCTTTACAAAAACAGGCAACAGACCAGGTTTGTGCCGTGGGCCACAGTTTGCTGGCCCTTAATTTAATCCATAAATTCTTATTTATTTTATTTTGGGAGGAGAAGGGCCATGTGTTCCATTACTCACCATCTAAAATATCCTAATGGATGATGAAGACTTTATTAAAAGGAAACATTTAAACAAAGTTTTCGGGAATCAGTAGGATTCGGACACAAAAAGTAAGAGTGTAAAGAAAATACAGGAATTTAGAAAATGCTACGTTGGAAGTAAAGTATGTTTTCTGGGGTATATAGATGCTTGTACCCACCAACACAGGATGAAATCACATGACCACAAAATGTGGGAAATCTTTAAATCAAATATATTCTCTTGAAAATTCAGTGTCCATGGATACATGAAAAGCTCTGAGAAGCCTTGGACCAAAGAAATAGCCTATTTAACTTTGCTTAACTCAGTATTTTCCAAGCTTATTTATTTACGAAAACACATTTTCATGGCCTAGATGCTAGCATCACTTAGAACAGCACTCTGGGAATACCGATTTGAAGAACTCGCCAGTAAGTGATGTGTTTAGACAGGTCAAGCAGGGACATTGACAGTTTCCATTTAAATGAGAGAAGCGTTTAATCTAGACATCAGCAGAACTGGCAGAGTGGGTGCCCTGGCCAGACAGGAGGTTATTGCAGAACTTCAGACCGGCCATAAAGACAGCCGGGACTAGATAAATCGGCGTCTGCGCTAGCAAGGCGGGGAGCAGGATCGGGTCTGGAGGCCAAGGGGGAGATGGCTCAAAGCAACTGAGACCCGCAGCCTGGAAGACTGAAACGGGAAGAGGAGAGTGTTTAGGAGACAGTTTTAGATTTGCTGTACTGACCGGCAGATATATATCAGGCAGCCGAGGCACCTGGCCGGCCTTGGGAAGAAAATCTACGAGCAGCGTCACGGATTTGGTCGTCCTCTGCGCGGAGACGATAGTTAAAGACACAGGATGACGACATGCAGCCAGAGAAAGCAGTGGGAAGAGAAGGTGAAGGACTGCGGGGGACACGCACAGCTCCAGCGGAAGGAAGGCGACTTTGCCAGAAAAGGTGGAGAAAAAGCCATGAACACCGTAAGCGCACGAGCCAAAAGGGACAGTTCAGGGAGAAATTGGCCAGCCATGTCAACAGCGGGAGAGGGGCCAAGGCGGGATGAAAGAGTGACCTTCTGGGAACGTCCGAGAGGAATTTTTGGGGCGGCCAGGGTGGAAGCCTGGCTGCAGGGGAAGCCGAGGTGAGTGGGTGGAGTGGGAAGGTTCACTCTGGGAGTCAGAGTTAGACTGTTTCTTTTAGGAGTTAAGTAATAAAAGCAACAGAAGGGATTCCGTGGACATTTGCGGGAAAAGGCATGTCATGGGAAAACCTGCTAAGGAAAGGGAGATGAGAACAAAAGCTGAAGGTGAAGCCACAGTGAAGACAAAGAGAGGAAGGCGGGGCGTGGGGTTGGGGGGGGACTGGGAGATGCCCAGGAAGCTGAAGGGAGGGGGGCAGGGCCCAGCAGAGCGGTTGCCCTGGCAGCGAGCAGAGAAGAGAGAGAAGGAGCGCAGATGGGATGGAGAAGGGCTCTGCAGGAGGTCGCGTCCAGTGGCCCTCACCTCCTCCCGAGAGAGCGGGAAAGGCATTCTCGCCGGTGGAAGTGGGGTGGCCACTGGTGCTACGGAGAGGAAATGGACCCCACCGTCATCAGGGTGACTGCATCTTACCCCTGCAGGTACGGGAGCATGGGTCCCTGTCGCCTTTCCTGTGCAAACGGGACAGTGCCCCAAAGGCACCTCCCACACATAATAAATGCAAACACGCTTGCTGCGTAGTAAATGCTCAATAAATGTTAGTTTCGACTGTCCCACCTGCCTTTCCTTCTTTTTTTCCTCCCTTTCTTCTTCCTTCCTCCTCCCTACATTCCTTCCCTCTCCCTCCTATCATCCTCTTCCCTCTTTTCTGCATTCTTTCCTTCCTCAAAGATGGAAAGTTTGAGAGCGCTCACTGCTGGCAATATTGCAGGGAGTGAAATGGTGACACTTTTCACCAGTCTTTCCCCACGTCACAGCCCCCAACCAAATCCACACAGCCACTGAGATGCCCCACTGCCTCCCCCTTGAATTTCCTGTATATTTACACACAGCCTTTTCGCTAACTCAGTTTTGTAAGTGAAATTCCGAAATGCAAAGGCTCCGATATGCTTAATTACATCACAGCCACCCTGCTGCCTTCGGGAAGGATCCCAATAAAATGTTCCAGGCAAATTAAAACCCATTCTCCTTCTAAAGACTTCCAACAGAGGTTGATTAATAATTCATTCCGGTCTTTAATAACCATCTGTGTTAAAAAAATCATTTCTATAGATCCTCTAAATCCTATACGCTGCCATGGGAGTGGGTGCCTGTGAGTAGCTGTGGTTAATTACCAATTTCTACTGAGGTCATTTGACCAATTATTATTTATCAGATGTGTGACCAGTGCACAGATCAAGCTAAGTCCTCTTCTACATTTTATTTCTTCTCTTTCAACAAAGGTAATTGACACAGGATCACACAAGGCATCTAAATTCTGTAGGTCCGCATGAAGTTCTGAAACACACCTCAGCTAAACTCCCCACTCCGCGGTTTGTTGAGAGTCAGTGGCTCACTGGCATAATTCTATGTGAAGAAAAGGCAAAATGTCAGTTTTCCAGATTTACTCAACATTTACTGCTTGCCAAATCCTTTACTGTTCACTAGGGCCACTCCGCAGTGCTTCTCCGGATATCATCAGTCAATGAATAAAACAAGAAAATGAATTATTCCGTTGAATTCAGCCCAGCTTGGGATAGTATCCATTGCTTTTTGGAAGGTAAAGAATTAGAGACACGTTGCCTAAACTTTGACAGTTTTCTCAGCTACCGTCTGCAGGGAACAGGGATATAGCAGGACGAAAGGTAGCCCGTCTGTGTGCTGGGTAGGTCAGGGGCAACTTCACCCAAATCCCAGTTTTTTGCCTGAGTCCTGCACAATGAGCACCTGCTTTTCGTTGACCAAAGTCTTGGAGCCGTGTTTTGAAACACCATCCACACTCTCCATTTGTTTGTTGTACTCTGCCTCATTCTTGGCATGATCATGGCGAGGAGATCTAAGTACAGAACCGCCTCAACATCCCCCCAAACCCTCACTGTCCACTGTGGCCAAAGCAGTCCTGCCCCTGAGGCCGTCAGTGCTTTCTGTACCTGGGCTGCACCGTCACCATCGGGCCCACCTATCTGACCAGATGCTGCGTTTCTGATGAGCTCCCAGGTGACGCGATGCTACTGGCCTATGGTGCACACTTTGGGATGTGAGCTTCTAGATGCTCCACTCCTCCTAAACAAAATGAATGTGCATTTAAGACACAGGCCACTGAAATACATTTTTAGGGGCTATCAAACATGTTTATATAAAATTCGTCTTTCATGCTGCAAACTAAGCATCACATAAATCATCTTTTTTTTTTTTTTTTGAAAGAATTTACGAGATAGTCTAGGACAGTGGGCTCAATGCTAACTACACGTTATGTCCCCCGGAAAGTTAAGGAGAAGGGGAGGAAGATTTTAAAAATTGTAAATGGCCAGCCACACTCCCATAAGTTATTAAATTAAAGCAAAATATCTAGGAGTGAGACACAGGCTTCACCTGGTAAAAGCTCCCAGGTGACTCCATGGCAGTCAGGGTTGTGATTCATTGACCTGGCACCTCATTTAACCTTTGCCCACAGCATGACAGGTATTAATACTACATGCTGTATGTCAGATATTAAAAACAAAGTAATTTCCAAATGTTAGTTACCCAAAACTCCTAGTAATTGGTAAACATTCTCTTAATAGTTCCCAAATTATGCTTTTTCCGAAACCTGCCTCCACTGATAGCTGAACCAGAGAAAATTTTGCCTGGAAATCTCAGTATCCAGTTTTGCCACCGATGAGTTAGATAAAATAAGTAAATTGAATTATTATACTATTTACAAGCTTGTATTTTTTTAATCTTGCAATTTTCTATTTCTTAACATTATTTGAAAATTCTTCCCTCTCCTTAGAAGAAAGACACTAATGTTAAAAGGACATCGCTGATAATGGGTTCAAATGCACGCTTCAAAGGGCTTCTCTAAATGATCCCAGGAGGAAGTTTTGAAGATGACGAAGTGTATTGATCCCTGCTGTCTACTTAAATTGAGCTGGGACCCTGTAAGTGAAATGTGACATAGATGAAGACAATTAGAAAAAAAGGATGAGTCACCATTCTGCTGCTAGAGCTTTGGGACAAGAGCAACACTTTCCTTTTCTGATGCAAGAGGAGCAAGGGGCACCTGAGAGAAGAAGAGTATTGATGGGCAGAGACCCTGCAATTCCACGTGTAGGTACATACCCAAGGAAGTTGAAACCCAAACAAGTACAGGTACATGCATGTTTACAGCAGCACTAGTCACCATAGCTAAAAGGTAGAAACAGCCCAATATCCAGCAAAAGATGAATAAATGAACAAATTCCAGTATACACACACCATGCAATATTATTCAGCCTTGTGAAGGAATGAGGCACTGACCCATGCTACAATGTAGATTAACCTCAAAAACATTGTGTTAACTAAAAGAAGCCAGAAAGGAAAACTTACATAGTATATAATTCCATTCCTATGAAATATACAGAATAGATAAATCAAGGAGACAGAGGACAGACTGGAGGTTGCCAGGGGCTGGAGGGAGGAGGAGGGGATGGACAGAAGCTGCTTAGCGGGAAACGGTTTGACTTCGAGTGACAGAAATGTTTTGGAACTAGATCAAGGTGGTGGTTGCATAACACTGTGAATGTGCTAAATGCCACTGAAGTTTTCATTTTAAAATGGTTGATTTTATTATGTGAATTTCAATAAATTTTTTTAAAAATATGGAAGATATTTGGCATATCTGATGGTAATTAGGCTGTGGAGAAAAATAAATTTGGGAAGAAAGAGGGGCAAAGCTGGTGAGAGCAATACTTTTAAATAGGTGGTGAGGGGAAGGCATCTCTGCAAAGCCGAATTTGAGCAACGTCTAAGGGGCAAAGGAGAGAACCACGAAGACATCTCTGCAAAGACCACTCCAGGCAGAAGGAAGCAGGAGCACGCACTGCTCAGGAAGGGAGCGTCCCTGAATGGCTCGTGTCTGCCAGGGCTGGGCAGATACGCCTGGACTCTTCAAGGCTCAGAGGGACTTGGAGGCTCTTGGTGTAGGCTGGAAACCAAGGAAGTCCAGAAGGAAGCACACAGAGGTTGGTGTAACCAGAAAATGAGAAATAAACTAAATTGTATGCAAAGCGTTGGAGTTGGATTTTAAGTCCTATTATAAATTGGACTATGACATTTTTATAGTGTAATTAAAACTTATTGCCTAAGTGTTTTAATAATGACCTAATAATTATAGAAATAGCATAATTACATTATAAGAATTTTGATATATGTTGTTAATTTACCATGTTTATTGGAAATCAATCTCTTCAAAAGACTACAACGGGGGCAAAACACTGCAACGGGGGCCTCACAGATACCTCGGGGGAAGTTGCTAAATGGAAACCCAGGGCTTTAGGAGTCACAGACAGCA
>CAUYRT010094953.1:0-51860 GCA_963574885.1 Lepilemur ruficaudatus
TAGTCCCAGCTACTCGGGAGGCCGAGGCAGAAGGATCGCTTGAGCCCAGGAGTTTGAGGTTGCTGTGAGCTAGGCTGACGCCACAGCACTCACTCTAGTCTGGGCAACAGAGTGAGACTCTGTCTCAAAAAAAAAAAAAAAAAAAGATAAAGAACAGATTTAGGGAGGCCTGGGGAGTGAGGTCACATAACCAGTGGCTGAGCTGGCTTGGGAATCTGGTTCTCTTTGTTCCAGCCGACAGCTGTGTCTTGCTTGTGCAGCTCAGGCAGACCCCTGCCACGTCCCCTCATTTTCACCCAGCCCAACGTGCCGTTCGTGGGAGGGCTGCTGCCAACCTCTACCTTTATGCTGCCTTTCTGGCCCCCACTCTCCTAAGCCTGTGCCGTCCTCCTCCAGCAAGCTTGTTTCTGCAGTGAGGGGGCGAGGTGGGAGTGGTCTCACCACTCCTTGTCCTGAACTCCCCATGGATTCCCTTTCCCTCCAAGGCAAGACCAGGGGCCTTGGCCTGCAGTCAAGACCTCTCAGAATCTGACCTATCTTGTGCTTCCAGCCTTTTTGCCCACTGCTCCCTGCACACACCTGATGCTTTTTCCGGAGGGGGGGTGTTCTCAAATCATAGCCTGAATTGGGCTCTCCCAAGCCCCACACATAACTACTGCTGGATTTTGCTCATAATTGTTCCTCCTTCCTGTCTCCAATCTTCTTTATAAATCCTTCCTATCCTCAGGGCTTTTAGTCCATTGAGAAAGAGGCTTATACTATAAAAGCAGGGAATTAGGTTGGATTTATTTGATTCTAATTCCATAATAATAATGCAGTGGGCCTAAATTATTTTTATTCCATGTTCAGACAGCATCTTAAGAGCATGCAAAGGCTGGGACTATGGAATATGAGGACTTCAGGTGAAGAACGCACGATCCTGCTTGCAGGAGATGGCCATCTTATGAGGAAGATAATATGGATGAAAGGACTGTGTCTCAAGTACCAGGCAGGCACTGGTGAGGGTTAAAATCAGGGGCCAGAGTTCTCCAGGGACACAACAGGAGCTGGTTAATGCTGTTGAAAGATCGGTGGAAGGGATGGTTGCATGAGTACTGGGAGGTGCCCTGGTGTCCTGTGGAGAACTCAGTGACCATTAAAATTTGGTTTGAATCACTCCTCTTTAACTTAAAATATGTGTGATCTTGGGAAAGCTTTGATTTTTGTCATCAATAAAGTGGAGATAATTTCTGTGCTTACTAAAGTGATGAAGATGGAGGGAGATAATGCTGTACATAGTGCATGCTCATCACAGCAAGTGCTGGCCACATTTATTATTATGATTGAAATAACAGAGTGGAGTAGGTTACCAGTGAGAGCCTTTCATTTATTTATTCAGGAAACATTGATCCCATCTTGTATGAGGCACTATCTTAGGACCTGGGGGTAGAGAGATGAATTACACATAGCTAAAGGAGCTCCTGGTCTAGGGAGAGAAAAGTATATTGAAAATTATAGTAATACTTGCACTGTGAGTTTTTGGCTCAAAAAAAATTATAGTAATAGAGAGAGTACAATAATAGAAACATGCACAAGGTATTGAGGGATGTGGAGGAAAGGGTCTGACTCTGAGTCACAGACCACTTCCTGGAGGGAGTGTACCTGTACACTGTGTCAAAAGCATACGAGTTAGTTCCATTGGGAAGGAAAAAGATAAGGAACTATATATTCCTTTCCAGAGGTCTTTAACAATGAGATAAGAATGCAGAAGGCCATTTAAAAGTAAACTACTTAATTATAATTCCTGCTCCCCTCAGGTGTCTGGCTTTATTTGGGACCTTGGTTTCAAGTTCTGCTCATACGTATTAACTAAATGATTTGGGGAAAGTTACTTAATGTCTCTTCTCTGATTTTGTTTCCTAACTGGTAAAATAGAACCACTAATACTTACCTTTCAAGGTTGTTGAAAGACTTAACATTCCATTAAGTCTATTACTTTCTTACCTGTTGTATTTGCCATTGTACCCTCACCATCTGGCTTAGTGTGTGATGGTATTTAATAGATGCTTAATAGATATTCATTGGAAAAATGAATGAAAGGTGTATGTACGGTGCTTAGCATAGTGCCTGGCCTATAGGAAGCATTTAATAAATGGCAACTGTCTTCATCATTGTCCCTAGTGGGTTGAGTACTACTTGGCAAATATAAAGAGGTCCTTTTGCCCTTCTGTTTGTACACATTCTGAATTTCTGGGAAAAGAACCATTAAGTGCTCAGATCAGAGATTTTTTATGAGTATTCTTTAGTTCAGCAAGCATCTCTGAGTCACCATGTTATAATCTATCTGTGCGAATCTGAATTGTATGGAAAGGCCCAGCTTTTCCCACTGTGTATACACAAAAACATTGCCTGCATAAAACAGAAATTATAAAATTAGAATCTTAATGAAAGCAATTAGAAAATAACAAGTTTCAATTTGCTCTGAAAATGAATTCAGAGATGGTTCTGTGCTTACTAATGTGATGTTATCTAATTTTTACCGAAGTTTGGATTTTGGGTGGCACCTAGGTGCCATCTGTCAGAGAATGGGTTAATTGTGAACAAACTCAGGATAGAATTTTCCCCCTTGGACTTCCCAGCCAAGTATCTGTGCCTCTCTGATAGCATTATGCTAGCATCTCCTCAAATCTCAGGGACCCCAAGGACTCCTCCCAAGGATTTGGTATATTTCACATGATTTTTCGGAGATATACAAGAAAGTCCATTTAGCCTGATATCCTTATGAGCAGAGCCTGGGTGGGCCTTGTTTTTTGTTTTTGTTTTGGCGAGGGAGACAAGGTCTTATTCTGCTGCCCTGGCTAGGGTGCAGTGGCGCCATCAAAGCTCACTGCAACCTCAGATTCCTGGGCTCAGCAATCCTCCTGCCTCAGCCTCCCTAGTAGATAGGACTACAGATGGGTGCGACCATGGCCAGCTAATTTTTCTTTTTTCTTTTTTTTTGTAGAGACAGAGTCTCACGTGCTTAGGCTGGTGTCAAACTCCTGGCCTCAAGCCATCCTCCCACATCTGCCTCCCAAAGTGCTAAGATTATAGGTGTGAGCTGCCATGCCAGGGGGGTCTTGTCCTTTCATCTCTTTCCCACAGAAGAGAGTTCAACCAATGTTTGAAGAATGACTCTCAGCGAGTGAATAGGCCCATTGCGATTCTTCTCAGAGCTTCCCAATGACCAAATCTCCCTTGTGGATTTAGTGAGCCACTGGATTAAATATGCAGTTCCCATGCTGAGATTCTGCTTCAAGAGTATAGAGAGGGAGGAAATCAAGAGGCATGGATGTAATAGGAGTGGGAGAGAAAAGTAAGCGGAGGATAAGGAGTAGGAATGGCAGTGGGAGTATTTCTGCCCATTTGCAGCACTGTGCCCAATAGCCTGATGACGTGAGAAGATAGTCGTGTCAAGGTTTCTAAGGATTTATTTGCAGCATTTTTCTAAAAAAAATACTTATTGTAGTATGTGTGTTAGTATACAATCCTTTTACACAGCCTTGCTGTACAGAGGATACTTCTTCCTGAGGTTGGGCAAAAACATAAGTCACTGGTAGAAATAAAAGCTAGAACTCAGTTTAGTGTTTAGATCACCCTTCCAATAGGAGTCAGGCTAGCTTTCATTATTTACTTCTTTATTTCCTGTTAGTGCAGCAGTCAATCATTCATCCATTCAGCAGACATTTGTCAATCTCCTACTGTAGATATGTAACTCCCTGCCCAGGAGACACTTGCAGTCTAGGAGGAAAGACAGCCATGGTTATGAACTCCTAACTATAGCAAAGTGAATTGTGTTTTATAGGATGTCACATGCTTTTTGAGCAGAGGAACATTATCAGTTCTGACTCAAAAGATCAGAGAAGACTTCAAAAAGGTGGGTAGCATGTGAGCTGGACCTAGAAGGACCAGTCTTATTTCAGTAGGCAAAACAATCTGGCAGGGAGGGAGGTGGCATGTACCAGCAGAAGGGGCAGCTGGGGCATGGAGAGCTAGGTGTGCACAAGGGGGACCACAGATATCCAGATACGACAAGTGTTCCAAGCTCAGGAGTGATGAGGCAGGAGATAAATTAGTCTAGACCAGGGGTCGGCAAACTTCCTGTAAAGGGACAGATGGTAAATATTCTAGGGCTTGTAGGCTAAGATGCAAAATTAAGGTTATGATGTAGTTACTTATATAACAAGGGAGAAACCAAATTTTCCCCAAAATGTTCATTGCTGAAATTCAAAATATAATAATAATAATTGAATGTAATCTTTTATAATACAGGTCTGCTAATGAGAAAAAATTTTTTAGGGTAGTAACCTTTGCTGAATCAGGGTTCAAAGTTAGTGTTCCCTTTCATCAAATTAATCTACAAAAACCATTCTTAGCTCACAGCTGAACAAAACAGGTGGAGTTGGGTATAGCTCGTGAGCCATAGTTTGCCAGGCTCTGACCTGTGTAACTGAGGACAGAATACTGTGCTGCCAAGTTTCAGATTCTGTTTAAGTAGCAAATAACCAGCTGAACAGCATGAACGAGAATACTTGGTTTGACTGTGCCTTACTAAGCACATCAGTTATTCTTCGAAAGTGACATAGTCCTTCTCTTGTTTCCTTACAACTGAAAAGCAACGGGAAGTTGATGTACATGTAAGAGTCTCTTTGTCTTAATATATAATGGATAACCAGTGAATCTCTCATAGCGGCCAAGAATACAAGGTACGAAGAGTCACCATTGTGAAATATTATTAGTCTCTGGCTGCTATGACCAGTTTGTGTGGGGTTCCCCTGGTAGCTGGAACAAAGATTTTAAAAAAAATAGACAAGCAATAAGTGACATTGAAATGAATGCAGGGAGATAATCAACATGCCTAGGATCTAGCACCCAAAAATAGTACAGAAGAGAGCTCTACCTTGAGAAGCCCTGATCCAGCATTTCTCCAGAGTAGGCCGAAGGCAGGCTGAGAACTGGAGAGAGGCTTGGTGATTCTAACTGCTAAAAATCCAATATAACAACACCATTCTCTGGGGGACCTTTTAGCACATCATAATAGCCCTAATTCAAACTGCATTTGTGAGAAGGTAATTCTTTGCAAGCCCTTGGTAGAGTGTATGAGTCATTCATTAATTCAATTCATATTTGTTGAGCTCTTCCTATGAACAAGACACTGAGCTAGGCTCTGGGGATGTGACTGTGAGGTCCAAGGTTTTGGGACATCCTGATTTACTCTGTGTCAGCTCCTACTTCAATAATAGGGACAAATATGATGATGAAGATGATGACGATGATGATGCTTGTGGTGGTGGCGGAGGAGCGGGAGAGGATGTAGCAGCAGAAGCATGAATGCTTTTAAAATCAGAGAGGTCTTTAGGGCTAAGGGTTGGTGATAGAGGGGGAAGTGTTCTGAAGGAAAAGTGAGGAACCACAAGGGTAATTATTAGTAGTAATCATAGCTACTGATCTGGTAGCCATGGTGCAGTGGATCAATCAATCAGAAAACCTTAGCTCAAATTCCACCCTCTCCATTTACTATTTATGTGACCTTGGTAATGTTATTTCAAGTCTCTGAGCCTCAATTTCTTCCTCCAGAAAACAGGGCAGTATTATATATGTCCTAAGTTATAGGATGTGAGCGTGTTTTGTAAACTGTTGGGTCCTTGCAGTTGTAATTTCTGAATACTCATACTCAGAAATGTGCATGAAATCAGAACACACACCAGTCTAAACTCCTAGAGAGCAGTCACTCAGGGAACAGGCTCTAAACTAAGTTCTTGGATTACAGCCATGAATAAGACTAATGACACGGTTCATCATGGAAGGAACAGTATAATGATAGATAAGATGTTAAGCATGTAATCAGTAACTAATGATTAAATACAGCTGTGATAAATTCTTGGTGGAGGAAGTACAAGGTGCTACCAGTGCATTCAGTGGGAGCCGACAGGCTTAGACCAGGGGTAGGAGCAGTCATCTGAGGAGGTGGCATTTGAGCAGAGCCTGAGGGTTGAAGGTGAGTGTTGGTGCTGACTCTGCCTCCTGTGCGCCCGTGGACAGGCCTCTCCTTTTACCTGCTTCATTTTCCTTATCTGTCACGGGTGGTTGGCCCAGTCCCCTCTAAAGTCCTTCTTAGTGCTAAAGACCTTTGTGCGTGACGCCAAAGCACGGTCTCCTTCTGAAGTAGAGGACACAGGGTGGAGGAGGGAGCTAGCATGACTGTGATCTGAAAATCTGATGACAGTGAAAAGGGAGCTCATGGCCAAGATCCAATTTCGTCCACTCGATACTGCACTCATTCCCTTCTAAATATCTGATGGCACCTTGTCCAAGAAATCTTCAAAGCGTTTTTTATTTTCTTTTTTTTTAAAAGAACTTTAAAAGGTACACTACAAAGAACAGCAAAACACACATATTCTCACTGTCCAGAATTTTAAATATTAACATTTTATCATATTTGCCTCCAGTATTTTTTCCAGTACTTTTTGTATTAAAACTATTTTTCAGATAAAGTTATTTTTTGTTCACTAGACTCAGCCCCATTCTGCTTCTCTCCTCACCTCCTGGGAGGTCACCACTGTTTCGACTTGGGTGTATTTACCTCTTTAGCCAGAACTGTGTAAAGTATTGCTCCATGTGTGTTTTCTCACATGGCATTTTATGCTGTGTATCATTCTATGACTTTATTTTTTTCACTAAACATTATATATCTTGAAAAAATACAAACACATATACATAAATAACCACACATTTACAAATCATTCTTTGTAATGGCCATATAATTTGCCATCATATGAATATATCACATACTACTTATTTCTCTATTTGTATTTTGGTTTTCCTAATTTGTTACTGTCACAAATAAAGCATCAGTGAATGTCCTTATACATGTCCCTCTGTGAATATGTTAAAGAGTAAGAAGTGAAATTGTTGGGTGTTGGATTATACACATTTTACATTTTACTAAACATCAGAAAATTCCTCTTTTTACTGGCTGGACCCATGTATGCTTCAACTAATATTGTATAAAAAGTACAGCTTTTCTTATAATGTCAGATTTTTAAAATGTTGCCAATTTCATGGTGTTGAAATGTGTTGTTTAATTCATATTTTCCTGATTTTCAGTGAAATTAAGAAACTTTCCATGTGTTTATTGACAATTTTCATTTCCCCTTCTATGAATTGCGTATTCATACCCTACACCCATTATCTTATTAGGGTGTTATCTTTGTTTTATTAATCTGCATTGATTCTGGTTTATCTTTTTTCTGTGGCTTATCTTTACTTTAACCTTTGTTTACAGTGCCATTTGTCATGCAGAATTTTTGCATTTTAATGTATTCAGTATGGTTAGTCCTTGCCTTTATGGTTTGTTTTTCATTCCTAATTTGAGAAATACTTTACTATCCCGAAGTGATAAAGGTATTACTGTCTTCTGATGGTTTTAAGGTTTATTTTTCACATTTAGATTTGGAATACATCTAGAATTTATTTTTTGTATAAAATGAGAGAGGATACAATTTCATGTTCTTATATGTAGAAAGGCAATGATCTCAAACCCATTATTTGTTTGATTGTCACTCTTTTTCCTTTGATTTAAAATGTTCCCTCTATCATATAGCAAGTTCCCTCATTTGTGTGGGTAGGTTTCTGGGCTCTCTATTTTGTTGCATTGATCTGTCTGTCTATTCCTAAACAAATGCCAGGCTTAGCTATTTGTTATAGCCTTATAATGTGTTTAGATTTTTAACAGGGCGGGTCTCCCTTTTGGTTGTTCTTTTTCAGAATTGTCTTAGTCTTTCTCAGACATCCTTTCTTATTTATTTTGAACTTAGTTTTCAAGTACTACCAAAAATACTATTTAGATTTTGATTGGACTTGGGTTACATTTATAGATTAATCTGAGGATTGACATCTCTATAATACTGATTCTTTCTATGCATAAAGAAGATACATCATTCCGTTTATTCAGATCTTCTTTTATATCCTTCAAAAAGGTCTTTTTTTTTTTTTGAGACAGAGTCTCGCTCTGTTGCCCGGGCTAGAGTGCGATGGCGTCAGCCTAGCTCCCAGCAACCTCAAACTCCTGGGCTCAAGTGATCCTCCTGCCTCAGCCTCCCTGAGTGCTAGGATTCCAGGCATGAGCCACCATGTCCAGCCCCAATAGGTCTTTTTTCTAGATTTTGTTACTATTGTGAATAAGATTTTTTTCTGTTATCCTTTCTAATTGGTTGTTGGTGGTGTATAGGAACAGTATTGACTGCTATATCTTTTGCCTATAAGCTTGCTGAACTCTCTTATTAATTCCAATATTTCCTCTTCTGATTCTCTTGGATTTTTCTGTTTATCATGATTTTCCTTTGCTCCTTCTTTGATCCATTTCTATCTTCTATTGAATTGATTGCACTTTTCTATACTTCCTTCTATGTAGAATTTACGCATTCTACTTTGTTGTTGTTGTTGTTTGGGTCAGGTGGTTTGTTTTTCAGTGGCTATCCTTATTTTTTAAATCTATACATCTGACAAGTTAATCAAGCTTTACTTCTGCCAACTTACATATTCTTGTTGTCTTATGTTTTATCTCATCTTTGTTTTAAAAGTACAGAATTTAAAAGTAATTAGTAATACAATTTTTATAACCAATGCTTATTTAAACTCACTCCCATATTTACTAATATTGTGCTCACCATTTTTTCTTGAATCCCACTCCTGCCTTCTGAAAGTGTGTCGTTTGTCTGAAGTATCTTTATCTCATCCTCATGCTTTAGAGATAGTTTAGCTGAGGAAGACAGTAGCACTTTGAAAATATCGTTCCATTGTATGCTGGCTGCTGGTTTTGCCTATGAGAAGTCTACTATAGTCATTCCTTCTACATAATCTTTCCTCTTTATTTTTCATATATCTTATCTCTTTGTGCTTCATTCTAGGTAATTATGTCAATCTGTCACCAATTTTCTCAAATGTGGTATTTACCTCATTCACCGAGTTTTTCATTTCTATCATATTTCATTTCTAGAAGTGCTATTTGATTTTTCCAAATATTTATATTCTTCTTTCATTGTGTCCTACTGTTTCATTATGATTTCTTTTTTGTTTTTAAAGGCTTAAAACATTTTAAATACGTTTATATTTATTTTATAGTCTCCTTTAGGTCATGATGTCAGCTCAAGTTTTTGGATGCTAATCCTCATGGCAAGTCATTTTCTCATACAGCTTTAAGTTTTTATTGTAGATTATATATAAAAAATGGTCCTCTGGAGCAAGTGTGCTTTAGTTCCTGAAAGGTGTTTCAGGGTTTCACTGGTTCATTTTTACCTTAATTCCTCAGCTTGGAAACTCTGTACTCTGTGGGTACTGCACATAGGGATTCCACACCTGTGTGTGACTCTCGCTTAGGGTACAGATGGATTGTGGCAGATCCCCTCCCGCCCCCACAGATCCCTAACCAGAAAGGGGCATCCTTATACTTCCCTGAGCCAAGAACTCCCTTGCATAGTGGGACAGCCTTTGTGGCCCTGCTTTATGCAGGAATTTCAGTTCCCCCTTTCCAACCTGCAGAAGGCGGGTCTGCTCCGGGTGCCTTGGCATTGGAGCCTAGTCTGTGGTCCGGCGTGCCCCCTCCATAGCAATGGAGTTACCTCTCAGGCTTCCTGCTCGGACTCAGATGTGCCTTTGTTTCTGGCAACTGAAGATTCTCTTTCTTTCTTTTGAGCTCACTTCTGAATGTAAAAAAAGATTTTAATTTTATTTTACTATATTTTATGCAGTATTTCTACAAACTTTTACAGGGAGAGGGGAGCTTAGCCTAGTCAATGTAATTTTCTTTCTTGGATTTTCTATGTAAAAATGATCATATTATCTAAAAATAATGGCAGTATTGTCTCTGCCTTTGCAACCTTTCTTCCTCTTATTTCTTCAATTTTATCTTATATCACTGTCTAGGAATACCAATACAACATTGCAAAGCTTTTTTTTTTTTTTTTGAGACAGAGTCTCACTCTGTTGCCCGGGCTGTAGAGTGCCGTGGCATCAGCCTAGCTCACAGCAACCTCAAACTCCTGGGCTCAAGCAATCCTTCTGCGTCAGGCTCCCGAGTAGCTGGGACTACAGGCATGTGCCACCATGCCCGGCTAATTTTTTTTTTTTTTACATATATATATTTTTTTTAGTTGTGCAATTAATTTCTTTCTATTTTTTTTTATAGTAGAGACGGGGGTCTCGCTCTTACTCAGGCTGGTCTTGAACTCCTGACCTTGAGCTATCCACTCGCCTCGGCCTCCCAGAGTGCTAGGATTACAGGCGTGAGCCACCGCACCTGGCCCATTGCAAAGCTTTTGTCATAGACTATTGTAGTGGATGAGGAAACATAATATAGTGGTAAACTTTGGTATTAGGCGCATCTGGATTGAACCCAGGCTCTGTGACTTAATACCTCTGGTTTTGTGTAGGCTGCTAACTTTTTAAATCTAGTTTTCTCATTTATAAAATGGAGATAATAATGGTATTTACCTTGAAAAATTATTTTTAGGATCAAATGAATTACTATATAAACTGCTTGGATTAGTACCTGATGCATAAATATTAACTATTAGCAGTAGTAGTTGCTGTGGTAGTAGAAATAATGGTAACAAGCTTTGCATACATTATATCTAGTCTTCACAACTCTGTTAGATAGGTATTGTTACCTGAGGGTCAGAGAGGCTGAATACCTTGCCCAGTGTCACACTGCTAATAACTGAAGGCATGATTCACACCCTTGAATGGATCTTCTGAAGCCTGTGTCTTCCCTCCCTAGATCATGCTGACCCTTTATAGTAGTGATTTGTACACTATTGCAAAATCAGGCCTGAGAGGAGTATTTGCCAAGGCCCTTAGTCAGAAACTGGAGATCAGGGGTCTTGGAACCAATGCTCAGCACTCCCAGAGCAGGCTGGGAGGAAAGCCTGGGACAAGACAGAATTCTGCCCTGTCTCAAGCCTGGAGAAGGACCTTGAATGAAAAATAAGTTTATAACCATGTACCTCTCAGAATAAGAATTATTGTTTTCTAAGGCATTGAAAATACAAACTGGCACATATAGAATCAGAAGCTGCCTAGGCGGGGGAGGCTGTTTTTCAAATCATTCCTCCATTCATTCATCCATCCATTCATTCATTCACTGAGGCCTAGAGCTGGACTACCTTGGTTCTAATCCTGGCTCGCCTACTTAACCTTGGACAAACTGTTTAACTTCTGGCCTCACATTCCTCATCTGTAAAGTGAGAATAATCATAACAGCACCTACCTCACAGGGGTGGGGATTAAATGAGCTAATGCATGTAAAGCACTCAAAAAGTACCTGGCACATGCCACATACTCAGGAAATGTCAGCATTTATTATTATTACTTTGTTTGGCATATAGTCAAGGTGTTTCTCTGAGCTCCATTTTTGGGACTGCCAGGATGGACTTGGGAGATATGTGGAAATTGCCGTGGGGGAACAGAAGCAGCAAGTTCTTTCAATCGTGGGTGTCAGGGAAGACTTCATAGATGAAGTGAGGTTTACCTTCCACACTTACTAAGGTCCTCCTCTGTGCCAAGCTCCTTACTAATCATCAGGGTTCTGAAGCTAGAAAGTCCAGGGTCCCTGCTGTCAAGGAACCTTCATTCTGGATGAAGAAACAAATATATAAATCAGGGACTTAGAGTGCGAGCTCATAAATGTACAAAACAAGCAAGATTGGCTGCTGTAAAACACAAAGGAGAGACATCTGCAGTGGTGTGTGGGCAAATATTTAACAAGCAGCGTCCGAGAAAAAAATATATGCATAATAATAAATGTTGTGGATATAACAGATGTGAATGTATAATTTACAAATAATAATGAAATACACAGTATTCTTTATGGTAAATGCCAAACACCCATGACTTCAATGTGACTTTCTGTTTCTTGCAAAGTTCACCATCAGTTTTTATATTTCTATTGCCAATAATAGTATCACAAAATAGACTACAAATAATACAGATTGGATTACTATTTGATTTAGCAAGGAAGTCACTACGTTATTGCCAAAGAGGTATAGTTCTAATAGGAATTTGTTTTTTACAACGAAGATTTATTGCATGCGTAATTGTTGAAATCCTTAAGATGAGCTGAATGCTGCAACAACTGCTCTCTTGGGTTTAATTGCTGTTTCTTTGCAGATTTTATGCCTGAATCTATGGTGTACACATTTTAGGTGCCTCATCTGACGTTCTAGTGGCCTTTCAGATTTTAGCCTTGGCATTCCAGTTACATTTTCTCTTGTGCTTGGCAGGGTAGCAACATTTGCCACAGGTTGACTTCTGAAGGTGGAAGGCCTTAGAGCCATAGCAGTGGCACAACATGTGTGTCTTATTGGGACACTTGCCAAACAACGAAGAAGGGGAGGGTGATCTCTTTATCATTTTGCTTCTGTGGCCAAAACCAGAGAACATGAAATGAATGTGGACTGATAATTTTGTGTACATTAAGGAGAAGGTGAAAGACATTCAATGAAGATGAATGAAGACATATGCCATAACTTTACTCATTAGTCAATGTTTGTGGGCTTCCTTGTTCAATCAAATAATAGTTTTGAATACTGAAGAAATAGCTCCTCAATTTTTTATGCTATTCACAATGTAGCGCTACAGATACAACCCATTTTTAAGCTTAATCTGCATTATTAACATTTGCTCCCTTACTTTCTTAAACCTAGACAATCAGCAAAATGATAACCTTAGCGTTATTTTGTAGCATTTACTGATTTCCATGATGTCAGTGCTTCCACGGACAATTGGTGGTCAATTTCAGTCTGCCGCCATGACTCACTGACCACAGAGCTGGGAAGATGGAAGAGCTGCGCAGCAGCGCATCATTAGGTAGCATTTTCGTCCTAAGGATACAGTAGACCTAAAGCACCTCAAGAGCATAGCTAATAGTAAATATGGTAAAAGAAGTAGGAAGTGAGGAGTGTTGAGCATTTGTTACCTTAATTTTTAATATAATTTATTTAATGTATATTTATATAATTAATTTTTTTATAATGGTTGTATTTAATAACTGGCTCACAAAATTCCAGAAAATTTAGCAGTTGGTTCTCTCAAGCCATTGTAAGCTGGCTCCAGCACACCACTGGCATCTGAAATAGACATGGAGACCGGAGAAAGCTTCCTGAAGGACTGATGTTTGAGCAGGGTTCTGAGGGTTAAGTAGAAGTCTGCTAGGTAAAGTGCAAGAAGGCATCCCAGACAGAGGGAATGAACAGAATGAGAAAAGGTACATCCCGGGCCTTCCAAGTAACATGGGTAGAAGGTGGCATAAGAGGCTAGAGAATTAGTCAGGGCTAAATCGTGAAAGCTCTAGGAAACCACAGGAGGATGATAGAGAGTGAGTGACTGGATTTGCATTCTAAGAGACCTTTCTGGGAACTGTGTCGTGAGGTCTGGAGAGGGCCAGGGATGGAGGCGGGGCTGGCACTGATGCCGTGGTGCAGACATCAAGGTGCTAGGTAATGGAGGTAGAGTGGACACGGCGGTGCATTCAAGACAACTGAGCAGAGTGTGTGAAGGCCTGGGGTGTGAGAAACCACGCACAGGGAACAGGATAGTATGGGATGCCTGGACACAGACTTCCTGCCGGGAATGGCAGAGATGTGACTGCAAATCTGGGCACTGTTGGAGACAATCCTGCCTGTGGAGTGCACTGGCAGGAAGTGGGGTCAGTGATCTGTACTCTCTCTGAACCAATTATTGGACAATTGCTAAACCCTTTAGCTTACCTAATTGGCAGGCAAGCGTTGTATGAAACAGCTTCTGGGAGGCTGACCATCTTGGTTCTTGCTGCTCAAAGTGTGGTCCTTTAGCCTCATCTGGGAGCTTATCAAAAATGCAGAATCTCAGGTCCTTCCCTGACATACTGGGTCAGACTGCATTTTAACAAGACCCCATGGGCATTCTAAAGTCTGAGAATCCCCAAGCTAGAGCAGGCTTTCTCTCAAGTGGTCCAGACCTGTGTTCCCCAACCCCTGTGCTGAGGACCAGTACTGGTCCGTGGCCTGTTAGGGGCTGGGCCACAGAGCTCTGTAGCCCCCGAACCCCCATCTGTGGAAAAATTGTCTTCCATGAAGCTTAGGAAGGGGTTGCTATACAGCAGGAGGTGAGCGGTAGGCGAGAGGGCGAAGCTTCATCTGTATTTACAGCCGCGCCCCATCGCTCAAATCACTGCCTCGGATCCACCTGCCGCCCCATGTCCATGGAAAAATTGACTTCCATGAAACCGGTCCCTGGTGCCAAAATGGTTGGGGACCACTGGTCCAGACCACCTGCATTGGAATCACACAGACTAGTTATTTACAGTGTAGATTCCTGGGCCTCACCCAGACTCCTGGGTCTTACCCTAGACCTTCTAAATCAGAATTTCTAAGGTTGGGCCCAGGAAATGGAAATTTCACTATGCTTTTGCAATTATTGTTATTATACATACCAACAGTCCATGCTAATTCGAAAAAGACTTGGCCCCAAACAGTCCTGTTTGAATTGGGTCAGAAAAATTAAACTCTTTGAACTCTGCTAGTAAGTTATTTCCTTCCCTTTTTATGCAAAGCGTATAGGTCATCGTCTGGCAGACAGTCGGTACTCCACAAATGTTAGTGATTCTTGTAATATTTGTGATATTGGAAACAGCACGGCCTCGTCAAAGCCAGAACAAAGCATGATCTAGGGAAGGACGTGTGTGCGTGTGTGTGGTGTGTTGGGGGAAGGGTGAACAGAAGGATGCAGGGCGCTAGATAACTCAGATGTCCCCTTAGCCTCTTCCCCGCCCCCAGTGCCGCCCGCCATCTGCTGCAGGAGCCGCTTGTCTGGGAGTCGGGGTATCCATGGGAACCAGTGTGGAGGTTGCCAAGAGGACTCGGTGGCTGCCAGCCAGAGGGGAGAATGGAAATCAAGTGGAACCGAAAGTGACAGACTCTTGTGTGTTCGATGGAGTGGGAGGCAGTCAGCTGTGAGAGCCAGGGCGGGGCTCAGGCACAGCCAAGCTAGCGTTTGGGCACACGGAGGAAACCTCCAGACAGCTCCAGTGACTGCACAGCTGTGCCCAGGAGGATCACTTTAAGCAATTTGAACAGTAATTTAGTAATTTCTCTGTTTCTCTCTCCCCCGGCTTCCACGCCCTCCCCTCTTTCCTCCCTCCCTTAATAGGATATTTAGTTAAGTCCGGAGGAGGGAAAGAAGAAAACTTTGTTTATATTTTGAAAAGAAGATTTTAATTACCTCAAATCCTAGCACTCATAAGCAGATGCTTTAACTTTGTTAATTCATTTTTTTCTATGCGTATTTTTTTATGAGTCTTAAATCATGCACTTCCAATTCTATATTCTTTTTTCTAAACAGTTCTTTTGACTCAGGCATTTAGCTTTGAGAAAAAGGCATGGGATTTGGAGTGGGATGGCTCCTGCATTTGCATCCCGTACCAGCCTGGCCAAAAGCTAATGATTGAGGCCAGAATGACAGGTTGGTCCAAAATGGATATTCCTAAGTGAATGCTATTTCGTGTCTTAGCCAGCGGTACCCATTTTAGTCATTTTACCAGTGTTTGAATGGAGTATTTCTTGTGTATTTAAGTGGTTTTGATAAAGCCTTGTGCAAAAAGAAAATAACACTTCCAACAGGGGTAAAGGAATGGGCAATTAATTGTTTTGTTTCTCTTTTGAAAAGAGATTTAAGATTTAAAATGCTGTATTGACTCTGGAATGTGACATAATCAAGCAAGAAATGTGTATATGGGTCATTTCTCCTTATTTAGTGGTAAAGCAACCAGAGATCTCATTGTTCCTGTGACCCCAAGAACGCTGGGAGGTAACAGTTAGAGAGACGTTGGTGAAGAACACCCAGTGGTCCCGGCTGACCAGTCATGTTAGAGGAGAGAACAGGCATTGCCTGTAGGGAGATCAAGATGCCATTTCAAGCAGAATGTTTCTCAGATTGATTCATGGGCAAGCCCAGTTCTTTGTCTGATCAGTTCATCTGATTCTCTGTGATCTGGAGCAGGACACTTCATGGGGGTAATAATGGCCACCAGGAGATTTGACAGGCTAGAAAGGACAGAGGAGAGCTCAGCAGAGCTCTGGGCAAAATAGGGCCCAATCAGGCCACCTCAGTATTCTTGTATTTTCCCCAAGGCATGACAAACTCTTTATTTATACCATTTAAGTAATTGCGGACTATTCTACCATATGGATATAGCTCATTTTATTTAACTATTCCCTTATTACTGAACATTTCACTTGTTTGCAGTTTTTCACCACTGTTAATTCAAAACACTGCAATGAATATCATTTTCTCCTTCCTTTCTTTCCTTCCTTCCTTCCTCCCTCCCTCCCTTCCTTCCTTCCTTCCTTCATTCCTTCCCTCTCTCCCTCCCTCTTGTTTATTTACTTCTTTCCGACTTCCTTCCTTAAGAAACAGCTCCATTCAAAGCCATAATTTTGATCCACTGATAGTATGGTGACAGGAAGGAATTTTATAAGTAATCTGTCTGCCTCCCACTTTACAGATGCGACATCTGAGGCTGACAGCTGGGTTTGTGGTTTGTCCAGTGGCACACAGAGGTAGGTTTCAGAATAGGGAACTGAATCTAGGTCTTTTTGGACTCCTGGGTTAGTGCTCCCATCTCTCTCACCAAGCAGCCTCCAGCTCCAGCTCTTCGGCCTGATCATATCTTTCACATCCCATCACACAGAAATACTGCAAAGTTGGCCCATTCAAGACATTATAAATGCCTAAGTTTGTTTTATTGGATGTGTTTCTGCCCTTTTAAAGTTTCATTATGAGTCAATACTGTCTGTTTTCATGGCAAACTAGAAAGCAGGGACTGTGTCCTTTTTAACTTGGTGTCAGTAACTACTTTTCTTGCACGATTCAAAGAAGCCTGTGATAACTTAGCCATTCCATGTGGTCTGCCATTCACTTTTACATTTATTTTTTTGGATTACAAACAACAGAAATTTATTTCTCACAGTTCTGAAGGCTGGAAAGTACAAGATCAGGGTGCCAGTAGATCTAGTGTCTGGTGAGGACCTGCTTCCTGGTTCATAGGCAGTGCCTTCTCGCTGTGTCCTCACATGGTAGAAGGACCACTTTTACATTTTTGCTTGAGAAAAACAATGTAAGTTTGGGAGCAGCTTGAAAACAGATTTAGAAATTCTAATCTCAGGCCTTGCACTATGGTTCATACCTGTAATCCTAGCACTGTGGGAGCCCCAGGCAGGGAATTGCTTGAGGCCAGGAGTTCAAAATCAGCCTGGGCAACATAGCAGGACCCTGTCTCTACCGGAAAAAAAAAAAAAATGGTGGGCACAGTGGTGCCTTCCTGTAGTTCCAGCTATTTGGGAGGCTGAGCCACAGGATCACTTGAGCCCGGGAAATTCAGGTTACTGGGAGCTATGGTCATGCCACCCACTGTCCTCCAGCCTAGGCAACAGCAAGACCCTGTCCCGCATCCCCCCCAAAAAAGTTCTAACCCCAAAAGTGAACAAAATCACTGATAGAGGCTTCATTTAAGCTTCTTGACTAACTTTTTTAATTAATTCAACAAATACTTTTTTAACACTTGCAGTGAACAAAACACAGAGTTAATCTAAGAGCTGTTTGAAAAGGAGAGAGAGTTTGTCCTCAGGTTGCTTCTAGATTTATGGGAGCCTATTTTAAAGTGTAGGGTTGCTTCTAGAAATATGGGAGCCTATTTTAAAGTGTAGGGTTCATTTTTATTGATATATGGTGAGGCCAACTGATCAGGAGACAACTGCCATTGAAAAGATAGTTTGGCCAGGCATGGTGGCTCATGCCTGTTGAACCCAAGAGTTCAAGGCCAGTCTGAGCAACATCGTGAGACTCCATCCCTAAAAAAGAAAATAAAAGATAGTTTGTTCCCCAGAAGACTACCACACCACAACAGGGCCCCACGGGTCAGGAGGCAGAGGAGTGAGGGCGAAATGTGGGCAGGAGGAGGCTTTATTGTGCTTTTGCAGGAAGGAATGGGTAAGGCAGACTAAGCAGGCTAAGCGGGTTTAGGATTGCTAGTTTGAATAGTTTCAGTGGGCTCTGGGGTAATAGGGGTTATTACTCCCTACAACTAGCGGTGATAGTTGTTTGGTACCTGGCCCTGGGGTGATTAGGGCGGGGGGATTGTGGCCCAAGTGTGACAGCCTGATAAAGGAGGTGGCTGGGGAGTGGGCATTGGATTGGCTGGTTTGCATATGAAAGGCGTCCTCAGGGGCAAGTTGTTTACTATCTCTAGGAACTGGATAGCCCTGGTGTGGTGCGGGGGACAGTTTCCCTGGAGGATCAGTAAGGCGCCAGATGTCAAAACATCAAAATAAAAAGACGCCTTTAACACAGAGGCAAGGCAGGTGCTTAATGTTAGCATTGTATAATGTGGAAAGCGCAAGAAACAAAGAGAAACATACTTTGTGTGTTAAGAGGAAGAGATTATTTCAAGAATACTTGTTCTGGCACAGGCTTAATGGAAGAAATGGCTTTTCAGCAGGGCAGGCACGGGGTAGGAGCCCAGTTCCACCACTCATTGGCAAGTTGCCCACCCTGGGCAAATTCCTTAAACCCTCTGAACCATGTTATTCTGTTTATATCCCAAGGTTTCTGAGCAGACCAACTAAGTATCTCAGTTTTTCTCTCAGTGCGCACAGTCTGTGGACCGGCAACAGAATGACCTGAAGTGCTTGTTTAAAGTGCAGCTTCCTGGGGCCCAGCATCAGACTGTGAGGGTGGGGCCCAGGAATCTGCATTTTGACCAGCCCCTCACTCCCAGCCTAGCTTATTCTTAGGAACACAGACCTTGGAGGCCAGCGTGGAGAAGACAATGCTAGGTGTATTCTAGAATCTAAAGAGTAAAACACTACACTTATGTAAGGAGATTTTTATGTACTTATTACAATTGTAGGCTTTGCGTGCTTCAGTGTCTTATACACGTAAGCTCCTTAAACAAGATTCGTGTTTGGGTAGTATCAGCCACGGTAGGTGTCAAACACACGGGCAACAATAAAGCTACCTCCCCAAAGCCCTGCGTCCTGCAGCTCTGGCTGTCCAAGCCAGCTGCTAGGGGAGGCTAACCTTACAGATGTTCTGATACGCTCAGAGGGGAATGAGGCCAAGGAACCAAATCCTCAGACTGAGAGGAGGCTCAAATCACAGTGATGCCACTGTGTAATTTCACATTCCTTAATCATCCCCATGGGTTTCTATTTTTTCCTCAAATTTTAAAAAATATGAACTGAAAGAGCAACTGAAAGTGATTTTGGCAGTTTCATGGGAAAATATATGGGTGTAAATTATTGAAAAATTGCGGAGCCTATTGGCCTTGCCTAATTGTGCTTTCAGGCGACAGGTGCCATGTGATCTGGTGGTGACCAAAGGGGTTATGGAGACTAACATGGAGTCAACACCAGAGGCCACTTGCTTTATCTTGGTGTTGACGTTTTTAATCCTCACAGCAGACCGAGCAGGTACATTTTTCCCATTTCACTTTAAACTCAGACATGTTCAGTCACTCGCCCAAGGTTTCACAGGATGTGAGCTGTGACAAGGATGTCAGGCCACTCGGCTTAGAGAGGCTCTTATTTCCCAGACAGGCTGCTCTGAGAAGACTGAGTTCCCAGGGGAAGTGAAAAGGCTGCTCCTTTCCCTCCTAACCAATTACGTTACAGTACCCTGGTGATATAGCTCCCAGTTTTATGAGCTGATAAACTTTCAGTTTACTGACTTCTGCAGAGATAATGATTATGAGATCTCTGACAGAACAACCAAAATCCTGGCTGCCTGGTTTGCAGCGCATTTTCCTTCCCACCCCCGCCAGTAATTACACAGTAATTATTATGTTGGTAATTACCTCATTAGTAATTTGGTGTGAGAAAGCTCAAATGAAAGAATAATAAAAGGGCATCTCTTTATAGCTACCAGATGACAAACAAATAAAGTTGTAATAGCTCTTAAACACTCATTAAAAGAAAAAGTTTTCCTGCACAATATTTTGAAAAGTGTCAGCAACTCTCTTAATCAATATGTGTCTCTCTAAAAAGTGCAAGTTTTTCTTGTCTGAAGAGCTCAGTCCAGGTAAGTGAAGGTGCTCTGAAAGTTCTAGTAACAAAGAGCCGCCTCTGGAATTTGCTTTCCCATCCTTTGGCCTTAATAAGCCCTGCGTCTCCCCTGTTTGGTGAATTCATGTCATAAAGATGAAACTCGTACCTTCTTTGACATTTTTGCCACTGCCTAGACTTCCATAAAGTAGTATAAATTTTCTCATTTATGTGCCCTTAGCGCTTTTTACTACTTCCTGTGTAATGTTCTTCATTCATTCAGCAAGTATCTCTACTTAAGAGTCCCTTCTGCCAAGCCTGGTGGTAGGGACACAGCTCCCCCACTGTAATCTCTCATCTGGATTACTGAAGTAGTCTCCTAAATGGTCTCCTTTCTTGCCCAAATAGTGTCTGTTCTGAATGCAGCAGCTGGAGCAAACCCCAGTCGAGAGTCAAATCATGCCACTCAGAGCTAGATCGGGTCTGCTCACATCCTCCAGTGGCTCCCCGTCTCACAGAGAATAAAACCAAATCCCTCACTCTCAGGTACAAGGCCCTCCCCAGCTGCCCTCCCTTCTTGGACCTCGTCTCCTGCTCCCCTGGCCCTGTTAGCTCCCATCCAACCTGTACAGCCAGCCTGGAGTACCCTTCCTCACACCTGCACAAGGCTCACTTCCTCCAGGTCTCTGCTCAAAGTCACTTGATTGGAGAGGTTGTCCTTGACCCTAGGTAGCACAATACACACACACACACCCATGCGTGCGCAAAGCACATGTGACTCTGTCACCCTCATTATTCTTGTCAGAATTTACCACCTCCTGACACTGCAGAACTGCTTTCTGGTTTATAGTCCGTCTCCCTTCACTGGAACGTATGTTGCTGCTCTGGAAGAGAGAAGGGACTCTGTCTCTTCTGTACTGTTTTATATCCCAATGTCTTATCCATGGCACCTAGGTCAATATATGTTGAGTAAATGAATGACTGAAATATTGAGCATCACTCGTTCAGTGATTCCTCATTAAATACTTACTGATGGAAAATCATAAGTTTGCTCAGAGTATCTGCCAAACTTGAGATTTAATTTCAAGTTATATGAAGATTAGCCCAAAGAACAAAAGACATGTGGAGCTGTTAGGTCATTTGCCTTCATAAGTCCCATGGGATAGAGATTTATAAGCAAATCCAAGAAATTTGGAGGACATACTTAATGGAAAATTTTCTAATGTCCTATACCTGGCAATTCAAATGAAATGCTTATATAAAGATAGGTTACAAACTATTAGGTTTTGTGGAGATATTATCCATTGTTTTTAATAATAATATACTATTAGTAACTTTAAAATAATCACTTTAAAATAATTTATCTCTTCTGGTGAAAAAAGAAAACTGGACCAGTAATTGAGAGGCTGGAGTGCTGGTTCCGGCTCTGCCACTGGTTGCTATGTGACTTTAATGGAGTTATTCCCTTCCCTCCACCTCATTTTCCCATCTGCAAAATTAACATATTGGATTAAATTATCTCTAGATAATTGTCTACCAGCTCTAAATTCTAGGGTTCTAAGAACTGCTGGCTGGTTGGATGGCTGGATGACTCTAATTTCTACATTACCCAGTTTTAACAATCCTGGTTGGTTCTAGTCACTTCTTACCACTCCCTTCCCACTCTTTCCTAGTCTAGAAGAGCCCTGCCTTTTATTTTTATTTATTTATTTATTTATTTTGAGGCAGAGTCCGGCTCTGTTGCCCCGGCTAGAGTGCCGTGTCATCAGCCTAGCTCACAGCAACCTCAAACTCCTGGGCTCAAGCAATCCTTCTGCCTCAGCCTCCTGAGTAGCTAGGACTACAGACATGTGCCACCATGCCTGGCTAATATTTTTTTTAATATATATATATTTTTTTAGTTGTCCAGATAATTTCTTTCTATTTTTAGTGGAGACGGGGGTCTTGCTCTTGCTCAGGCTGGTCTCGAACTCCTGACCTTGAGTGATCCTCCTGCCTCGGCCTCCCAGAGTGCTAGGAATACAGGCGTGAGCCACCATGTCCAGCCGAGCCCTGCCCTTTATCTGAAGTCAGGGACACCCTTATCCTTAGGTCCTTGTATGTATCTTCTTTGAGTAATGGACAGTTAGAAACCAGTAGATTATAGAATCATAAAATTCAGAAGTGGTGGTAACTGAAGGATATTTATTCTGTGAGAAAGGAAGGAGGAAGACGAATATGTTAACTTACATTCAAGAATTAGGGAAGCATACAAAATAGTTCATGCAGTACACCTGGAACTGCTTTTCAGAGACATTTCTTTCCACACTTTTGCACAAGAATTACAGAGAATTATATAGACATTTAATCTTCTCTAGAGGATTATAATCTCAGATGGCTGGACATGGAAAGACCCAGAAGAACATCTGAAAAAGAGATCTTGCCCCCCTAACTTGGTGTCCTTGGGGGCATCTCCACAGTTGGAATAGATGAGAACACAGAGGAAGCTTGACCTGGCTTCAGTTCTACCACTTACTAGCCAGGTGACCTTGGGTAAGACACTCTCTACCCCATTTCTCTGGCAATAGAATAAAGCTTATAGAGTTGAAATGAGGATTAAATAAGGAGCCTAAGGGAGGTAAAGTACCTCCCCCCCGCAACATCACAGGGCTAATCATTTGAATCCCAAAGCCCTAGTAGGAAATGGATATAAAAGGAATCAAAACAGACTCATAATTGTAGACTCTCTGTTTATTAAATTAATGGATTTAAAGTAAGGAATGTCTGTGTGGTGCTCACAGAGGTCATTGCTAGAAATTCACACTCACATGCTTGGTGTCCATTCCAGCAAAATATACCAGAAATGCCTTCACAGGTGGTGTTTGCTGGATGAAATTGGATCTTTCCATTTAAGTAACATAATTGGACACCCAGTGCCTATCTCCTGGGACAGCAGAAATGATCACTTTTTATTGTTCTCCTTTTAGACCCGACCTTGATATTCCCTCCTGTCTCCCCCTAAATATGTCAAAGCACCTGAAGATGTAAGCATGCTCTCCTTCAATTGAATTTCACTGCTCTCATGTTGAGCTTTGTGTTCGGAAGCAAGCACGCAATCGTCTAATCACCATCCTTTGAATCTGCCTCTTTTTCTTCCCTTTTCATGTTTGAGTTTTGTTAGCCAGGACAGCCATTTGACAGCCATCCATCACTGCAGCTGTGCAAGTGCCTTTGCGCCATCTCCTGCTGGCCTGTATTAAATGATGCCATCTGCAGGACGAGCGTGGGAGAGGGTTAGGCAAAGGGCAAAGGGCAAAGGGAAGTTCAGAAAAAAACTTCTACTATATTTCCTTAAATCCCACAGCACCACAGCAAGGGAGATGATATTATCCCTATTTTACAGATGAGGAAGCTGAGGTTTAGACAGGGCAGTTCTTGAAGTTACACAGCTGGTAAACCCAAGCTCCTTCTGATAGGCCATGCTTTGTTGTTTTTGTTGGAAATGAATGGAGATTGTAGGAGAGTGACCAAAAATACCTAGATGTGCCTGCAGTCTTACTAACAGGGAAGTTTTTACCCAGCTGAAACCTTCTTCAAGGTAATTCAAATTATACTGCTTACACTGGCACTCACAGCATGTGGCCCTGAGCCAGGTGATGTGCCAGGTACTTTACAGGCACTATTTTCTTTATTTGTCACCTTTTATCTACATAGTCATGACCACTTCAAAGTGGTGTGTCTCAAAGTATGTTCCTCTGACCGATTGCATTAGAATCACCAAGGAACCTGTTAAAATACAGATGCCAGAGCTTCACTCCAGGGCTAGGAACAGTGGAATTTTCATTATTAACAAATTCTCTGGTATGTTTGGCACTCAAAGTTTAATAACAGTTGTTCCTAAAAGGTATTAAATGCTTGTTATTAATGAAGCATTTTAAATCACTACCTTACTGATTTGTGTACACTGATAATTTGTAAATAAAAAAATAAAAATAAAATCACTACCTTTTTTCAAGTCTTTGTAAATTAAGCATTTTATATTTAAAATGCAGTTATGGATTCTTTTAATAAATAAGGAGTTTAGGAAGGGTACAGATAGGAAGCTGGAACTCAGAGTAGGGCTTAGTTGAATGCACCCTGAGAAATTTGAGGGAATTTATTTTTAGGACTGATTAGTAGGTCACAACTATAAAATTCGAGTCCTGGTATAAATAGCCTGAAATTTGACCTACAGTCTGGACTTTTGTAATATTCTATGATATATAAAATAAAAACCTTTTATTATTAAAAATTTAAGTAAAATATTTATGATAAGTTGTATCAGATAAGACACAAAATTATATTAGACATCAAGTCTCCAGAAAAGATAAAAAAAGATATAAAATTATAGAAACAGTTTCATTTTAACTCAATATCCTTTAATGAACATCACCTATGTGCCATGAGCAATGGGTTACAAAAACAAACAAGCAAGTGATTTCTACTAAACATTCAAAGAAAAATTAATACAGATTTATAACAAACTCTTCCAAAAAATAGATAAGGAAAGAACACTTTGCAACTCATTCTATAAGGTATTACCCTGATACCCAAACCAGACAAAGATACTAGAAGTCACTAGTGAAGGTGGGAAGAGTTTAAGCCCACGAGTCGGATGCTTGTTCTCCGTCTCTGGCAGATGGATTTCAGGGAGAAGGTAGAGGTGGAAAGCTCAGTTAGAGGACCACCGTGAAGACAGTGGTAGTGATGGCGGTAGTGATGATGGTTACAGCAGCACATGCACACACACATCATTCTGTACACAAATTTGAAATCCGGGTGTGTTTTTCCAAGCATTCTCTTCTAAGGCAGGTCCTGGTCCCGTCCCTTCTCTAGATAGCTCATGGCTGTGGATATTAGGAAGAGATTAGAATTCAGTGTGTGGCTCCTGAACAGGAATCGAGACTTTCGCTCCTGTGTCAACAAGACATAGGCTCGCTGCCTTTTTATTTTCTCTTCCCGGAATCTTTCCTGCCTCAGCTGACACTCCCCTCCCCATTATGCCCTGACTGTCCCTTAATGACAGCTCCCTCCAAATAACACCATCACCACCCCCTGCCAGTGTATCTACAGCCTTGTTTTACCAACTTGCATTCACGTCTAGATGTAGTTGTTTGATGTGACTGCTGCAGTTAACATTAACCCTTTGACAAGCAATCAAGTGATAGCAGCTGTGGGGTAAACTTTTTCCAATCCCTGTGGTCTCAAAATAAAGGAATACATTTTGTGTCGATAGTTAGAGCAAAAGCCTTTTGCCCTTTGTAGGGAAATCTTTATTGAATGCATGAGAGCAGAATTAATTCAGAAAAAATGTACTAAGGATGTCAAAAATCTCTCATCCTAGGAAGGGCAAGTTCCCTCTGGGCAAGTCTCGTAGTTGGCAAATGTCAGTAAATAAAAGTCCTCCAATCATTAAAATGTCCAGTCCCATGTAATAGTCAAAATAGGAACCACTTTTGTTGGTGCAGTTTGACCTGCTGGAGTTTCAAGCAAACACAATGAAAAGTCCCAGGCTTATTGTCCTTGTGAATTGGGGTCCTGGCACTGCCACTGGCCTGCTCTATGTCTTTAGGCAGGTCACTTTACCTCTCTGAGCCTCCATGTTCTAATCTGTAAAATAGGAGTAACAACTTCAGTCTTGACGGGTTGGTTTGAGATTAAATTATGGCAAGCGTGCAAATACATTATTGAACAAATGCAACTCATAGGACATAATTTGCAAGGTGACTTTATTTTTGCCTCCCACTATCTCTTCAAATTTATTCTATCGGGCAAGGTCTACCTACCATTGCATGAAATTTTGGACAAGTCTTGTGACTTGTATAATGTCTGCATTATATAAGTCTCACAATTGGCAAATGTCAGTAAATAAAAGTACTCCAATCATTAAAATGTCCAATCCCATGGACAAAATAGTCTGTTTAAAGTTAATTCTTTTCTCCCTCTAGCTGCTCTGAACTGCTTCAGAGAAGCCTACACTGGGCTTCTACCCCCGTCCTATTCCCTTCCCCCAGCTTCTACCCTTTCCAGGGTTGGCATTCAGGGGGCGAGAGTGGGGAGGGAGGGGAACAAGAGAGTTCTTGCTTGGACTCGTGTGGTCTCAGTGATTGGTGCTCTTGGCCAGCAGGTGTTTAAGGTGGACTCTCTTGTGGGTGCTTTGCTGGGTTCTTTGGAGGCCCCCACCCAAAACTGAGGATCTCATCCCACAGGTCCCTTGATAAGTGTGAATCCCTCTGGCTGGTTCCATACCCACTCCTCACCCCTGAGCAACCTGCAGTCCCTTCAGCTTCTTTTTGGTGAGATCTGCTTGCCGTTGGAGTTGGCCCTCCTGACCCCATCGGATCCAGGGAAATGGCCCCTGCATTCTTTGACCTAACAAACAGAGAGTGCCAATCTCCCCCAACACAGCCATTTCTCCCTCACTGTGCTCCGGGGCCAGCTAGCCAGCCACCTCCTGACCCCTTGTATTTCTCAGATGGGTGGGCTACTGGCCCAGCACAGCCCCCAAGATCCGGGTGTCCCTGAGCCTCTCTCTTGATGTCAGTGCCCTTCCCAGCGCACAGAGCTCCCACCAGTGTCTCTCCCCCATGACTCTCAGCCTTTCCTTTGACAATCCTGCGTCATGCTCTTGTGTCTTACTTCAGAACATGGTGTTACCTGGGTGCCTCAGCTGAATCTTCCATTTCATCCCTGGGACATAGCTACTAAGTGTCCTATTCTTGTTTAATCCCAACATCTCCACTTACTGCCGTCCAAGGTCAAGACATTTAACCCCTTCAGCTCCTGTTTCCTCATCTGCAAAATGGGAATGATAATAATAGTGCCCACCTCATGGGGTCTCTGTGAAGATGAAGTGAGATAATGCATAAATGTACCTCCTGCAGTTCGTGGCACTAAGAGCGTAGTCTGCGCGTCAGCTGCTTTCACGATCATCACCATTATCATGATTAATCTCAAAGCAAATCAATTTCTAAAGGGGAAGGACCCCTCATTTTCATGTCCTTTTGTTACCCACCCTCTCTTCTCTTACCATTTGGCCAGAGCACACACACACATAGCCGTGTACAAATGGGGACGTACATGCAAGCCGGCACCCCGGTGCCCTGTCCCCGCGCTCCCGCTAATTGGTTTACCTCTGTGCACCGTCCTTCACAGGAGCCTAATTAAGTGGTGGGCCTGTGCGGGGCCAGCTGCTGCTAGACCATCAGCCATCTCTCTTCCAGGACCCCTGGGGCTCCCCTAATGGCCCAGAGTTTTCTGAGGCAGAAAGATGGGAGGATCCCATTGTTGGGAAATCACATGCAGGCGCGTCTGTGTTTAAATGATTATAACCGTGAAGATGATTTCTGAATCTCACGCAACGACACCCTGCATATTTTCCCTCACTTTCAGTTGTTCCTTCTTAGGTTTTACACAGTTTGGCTTTGCTCCAAAAAGAGAAAAGACAAGTAATAGGATGGTGGGCCTGTTTTCAACTTGTGATGCATTTTTTTCTGTCACCCTTCACGGTAAGACTTCATCCATCAGCTGCACCCGTGGTAACAGGCCCTGCTTGGGCCTTTTCCACTCCCTGTGTTCTCTGGGTCATAGCACCCCTCATGCCGGACTCAAACCGTTTGCTTTTCTCCTCCACCCCTCACTAGAGTGTGAGCTCCTTACCGTGTCTCCCCAGGTGCTAAAACAGTGCCTGGATCATAGTCTTTCTGAGGCTATAGACAAGTAACTTCACCTTTCTGAGCTTAGATTGCTCGTCCATAAAATGGAAAGTAATAGTGTCCATTTTAAAAGGTAGCTCTGAGGATTAAATTAAATAATGAAGGCCAAGTGCCCAGTACACAGTAGGCCCTCAGCAAAGGGTAGCCATCTCATAATTGCTATAGACACTCAATAAATGAATTAAATAATTTATCAGCAGAGTTGGCACTAAGTTTGTAATTCAGGTCATCATTAAATAAAGCACACATGAATCTGCAGCCTCCAGTCTCTTCCTATCCCCAGGCTATCATTGTCCCTAAGTGGCCTGAGTCACCCAAAAGAAGTACCTCTCAGGCCACATCAACACGTCATTCCTCTGCTCTGAGGTCTTGAGTGGTTCCTGCTGCTTCCGGAATCAAGTTTGAGCTCCAGTGCGTGGCCCCAGCTCACCTCCCCGCCTTATTTGCCTTCACTGCCCTTCATATAACTCAGCTATGGAATAAGGTGAGAATCTGCAGGTGCCCGTCCAGCTCTGCTACTCGGTGATTCCCGTGCAGTCAGGCTCACTCAGCAAGCCTTTTCTGAGTGCCTGCTCTGTGCTCGCCCTGGGCTGGGCTCTGGAGACCCCCATGCAGCTCCTGTCTGCCAGGAGGATATAGGCTCATCTAGAGATGGCTGCAGCAGAGTGGGATGTACTGTGGGAGCCGGGGTGAGGGTCCACAACCTGTTTACCGGTCAGCAATGGCTCACAGAGGTGACATTTGAGTGGGCAAGCAAAGAGCATGGGGACTGGGAAAACATTCTAGAAAGAGGGAATAGTATAAGCAAAGACCTGAGGTGTGCAGGGTTGTGGATAAGCTGCTCGGGACGAGAGTGGGAGGCAACAGGCCTACAGAGGTGGGCCATGCTGGACTGGAACTGATGTCTGGCCTCAATCTTCCAGATGTGGAATTAGCAGAAGTCGTTTAATCAGGCCGAGCATATCTTCCACCATGGCCAAAAGTGTGCCTCTCTTCTGGTAGTATAATTTGCCCTTGTGATTGGGCACCAAATTTTATTTTGATATTTAAATTAAAAAATTGTAGAGTTTTTTTGTTTTGTTTTCTGTTTTCTATTCAGAAAATTATTAATATAGAATGATAGGAGAATGTCAGATTTGTAGTTAGTCATTCACTCTTGAATTTGATTTCTGGTCCTCCAGTTTGCTAGCTATGTGCCCTTGAGCAAATCACGCATCTCTCTGAGCCTTGGTTTTCTCATTTGTTAGAATGGGGGAAATGGCATGGCCCTGGGGATCAGGGGCCAGGGCATGTTTTTGTGAAGCATCTGGCACACCGTAGGCCCCGGCATCCTCTTATCTCCTCTCCCCATCAGTCGCAGGACGCCAGCCTGACGACCTGCACAGCTGACAAAGAATGTGGGGAAATGATGTGAAGGCGACTTCCTTTGAAATATTAATTGTCTCCCCCACAGACTGGGTATTTTGAAGGGCTTTGTTTGCCCAGCTGAATGCTCATGACATGACCGGCTGGGACTTGCCATTGCAGGCTGCCTGGGAAATGTGTCTAAAGACAACACCAGGCTGTGTTAATAAGTTCGTGGAGATGATTTTCTTCCTATGAATGGCTCTGGAAGGCTCAGAGGAGAGGAGGATTGCAGGAATATCAGTGCCTCCCCTTCTCTGCCTGAAAACCCCTACTCAGATTCCTCTGCAAGGCCCTTGAACTCCAGAGGGCTTGCTCCCGGCAGGCCTGGCGTGCACCGTCGTCCCTGTGTTTGGCGATGCTTGCTGCCCCACTCAGTTGAGCGCTCTTAAAGGCCAGTTCATATCTTTGTGTTACTCAAGGATGTGTCCTCAATGCTTATTGAACTGAATAGCCAGCAGAGGCTCAGAGGCATGAAATAATATTTAAAATGTTGACCGAGCACTCTATGTACAAGGTGTGTGTTTGGTAAGTGTTCACTGCCCAGTGGAATGCGAGCCAGAAGACTCAGGCAGGGACTGGGTGAGCAGCTGATGTGTCTTTCTAATAATGAACACGGACCTTCTCCTGATGGGCCCAGTACATTGTGCCGGCTGGTGTCTTTAGCCTCTTTCTCTTTACTGCTTTCCTTGCCTGTATTTGAGTTGCCTCTTAAAGTTGCAGTTTCCCCTGTACAAAAGGAAAGAAAAAAAATTCAAGGCAAGGTCAGGCCATGCAGACACAGACTACAGAAAGTGCTTTAAGCTTCTGCAGGGCAGCTTGTGGAGCTTGAGATGTGGAAATGGACAGGCCTGGGTTCCAATCTGGTCCTGACTGATTGTGACACCTTGCACCTCTCTGGGACCCAGGGGGGCCTCTGGCCTTACCCAGCTGCACTGAAGGTGGAAGAGCGAGTGCATGTAAGTGCTGCCCACCCCCTCGTATAGGGAGGGATTAAGGAAGCCATGCAGCTGTGGCCCTTCTCTTGCCCCTGAGCAATTGGTCTCTAATGGTGTCAGCCACACCAAATCACTGTCACCCTGGGTGCTGGCCCAGACAGGTGACTAACCGAGTTTTGTGCTACAGCTTCATGGTGAGATCTTACATCTTATTTTTGATGAAACCTCTCTGGATTTCATGGCCTGAAAAATTGTCTCACATTTTCTCAGACTCTGACACCTCTCAGTATGTCTCTTACTTCCCTTAGAGCTAGCAGGTTGCTGAAAGTAAAATTACAATGTGAAAAAGAAAGAAAGATACTGAAGCCATGGAAGGTAGTTGTGCCTGAGTAAATGAAACCCATATTCGCTCACCAGACTGCCCACACGCGATAGCCAGGCTGCACTTTCTCTGATGTGCCCAGAGCCCCTCAGATGCGGCGGTGTGGGCAGCCAGGGCCGGCTTAATGGGGCGCACTCCCAGTGAATCACCGGCAACAAGAAACAAGAGTGACACAAAATGCAACAGAAGTGGCACCATGGGGATCACTTACTCAGTATTTTTAGACTCGATATTATTTAATAATTTTTGAGATTTAGTCATATCCCAGAGTATCAGAATTCATTAATATTTCCAAAGGAAAAATGTGCAGACTTCAAAAATAATGATAATCAAGAATTTGTAATACATGAAAAAATGCTTTCTTGTCCACTTATTACTAATATTTGTTGAATATGTGAGTTAGTGAATGAAGCATTTAGTATCACTGTCTTTTGGTCTAGCAGTGTTAAAGCCTTCATTCATTAATTCAGATATACAACAAATAATCACTGAGCGCTCATGTTGTACCAGATACTTTGCGTGGCCCGGGGGCTACAGTGGCGCCCCACTGTGTTGGACCAGGCTACACTGTCCCCACATCTTTGCCCATAGTAGGTACCATTACGCTTTTTCTATTTTGCCAGACTACATGAAAATAGTCTTACTTAGTAATAAGTCCCAATGTCTTAAAGATTTCAATGTAAATTAAATACATAAATGTGCAAAGAAGAAATTATGGATAAATATTTACATGATTGTGGATTAAAGAAGGACTTTTAGAGCTTAACCTCGGGAGCACACATGGCAAAGGAAAGGATAGATTAGGCCACATACAAATTTAAAACTTATGTAGAGATATAAGGCAAAAGACAAACTGGGAAATGCAATCACAAAGAATTATTTTTATCTCAAATACAGAGCATTCTTAAAATTTAATAAGAAAAAGAGAAATGGACAACTAACTGTGATTGTTATATGCCACTCTTACAATTAAAAAAACAAAGACAGGGTGTTTATTCATTTGTTCAGCAACACTGATTAAATTCGTGTTGAAATGTGCCAACCTCCAAACCAGGCACCAGGAACACAGAGATGGGTCAAATGCCACCTCTGCCCTCCTGGGCCCCATAGATGGGCTTAGAAACGATACGGAAGAACACACATGAGAAATCAGACAAAGAAGCTGGTACAAAGAAGGCCCAGGACATCAAAGGAGGCAGGGATCACCTCCTTGCTAAGGGAGAGGGTATCAGGGAAGGGGACAGTCCAGCTGGATTTTTAAACATCTTTACTGAGGTTTAATTTACATAACGTAAAACTAGCTGCTTTTAAGTGTATGTTTTCATGAAATTTAGTAAATTTATATATTGGTGCAACCATCCCTGCAAGATAGTTTTAGAATCTTCCCTCTCACTCCCAGGCCTGGACAACCTCTGATCTTCTTTCTGTTTCTACAGTTTACCTTTTCTAGAAATTTTATATAATTGGAATCATACAGCATGTGGTATTTTCTGTTAGACTTCTTTCATTTAGCGTGATGTTTTTAAGATTCATCCATATTGGCTCATTTCTTTTTATTAAGTAGTATTCCATGATACGAATATACCCATTTTGTTTATTCACTCATTAGTTGATGGACATTTGGGTTGTTTTCAGCTCTTTAGCTACCGTGAATAATGCTATTAGTAACATTCATGTATAAGTTGTTTACAGATATGTGTTTTCATTTCTCTTTGGTACTTACGAGTGGAATTGCTAGGTTATATGGTAAGTGTATGGTTAACTTTAAAAATTTTCTTTTCCAAAGTGGCTGTCCCATTTTACATGCCCATCAGCAATGTATGAGAGATCTAGTTTTTCCACGTCTTTGGCAACATTCTGTATTGTCACTGTTCCTCAGATTAGCCATTTTAGTAGCTATGTAGTGGTATCTTACTGTGGTTTTATTTCTATTTTCCTAATTACTAATAGTGTTGAGCATCTTTTCATGTGTTTATTTGCCATTATATATCTTCCTTGGTAAAGTGTTTAGTAATATTTTTCCCATTTTTAAATTGGGTTGTTTGTCTTCTTGTTATGGAATTTTAAGAGATCTTTATATATTATGGATATAAATCCTTTATCAGGCATATGTTTTGCAAATATTTTCTCTTGGACTATGACTTACTTTTTATTTGTCTTAATGATATCTTTTGGAGAGTAAAAGTGTTTAATTTTGATGAACTTGAATTCATCATTTTTTTCCTTTTGTTGTTTTTGGGTTGTATGTCATATCTAAGAAATTTTTGCCTACCCCAAGGTCACAAAGATTTTCTCCCATGTTTTCTTCTGGAAGTTTTATGGTTTTATGGTTTCCATTTAGATCTACAGTCCATTTTTAATGAATTTTTGTGTATAGTATGAAGTAATAGCTGAGATACATTTTCTTTTCCTATGGATATCCATAAAATCCATATCATATGGATTTTTTAAATTTTTATTTTTCCATTTTCTATTATTGGTATATAGACATATAATTGATTTTTATATATTAATCTAGTATCCAGCAATCTTGCTAAACTCCGTCATTTGTTCTAGTAGTTTTTCTTTAGGTTCTGAAGATTTTCTAGATGCAAGGTCATATTATATGCAAATAAAGACAGCTTTGCTGCTTCGTTTCTAACCTGTATACCTTTAATTTCTTTTCTTGCCTATTATACTGGCTATGACATCCAGTACAATGTTGGATAGAATTGATGAGAGTGGACGTCCTTGCTTTTTTCCTGATCTTGGGGGAAAGAATTCAGTCTTTCACCTTTAAGTATTATGTTAATTGTAAGGTAACAACAATTAGCCTCTATTAGATGTAGATGTCCTCCATTAGGTTGAGGAAGTTCCTTTCTATTCCTAGTTCAATGAGATTTCTTTTTATCACGAGAGGATATAAAGGATATAAACCATGGTCACATGGTTTTTCTGTGACTATTAAGATGATCATATGGTTTCTGTTCTTTTCATTCTGTGTATATAGTATCTTATGTTAATTGATTTGGAATGTTAAACTAACTTCATACTCCTGAGATAAACCTCACTCAGTCATGGTGTTTAAATCTTTTTATATGTTGTTAGATTTGATTTGCTAATATTTTAAGAGTTCTTACATCTGTGTTCATGAGAAATATTGACCTGTAGTTTTCTTTTCTTTTGATGGTCTTTGACTGGCTTGGTATCAGGGTATCAGGATAATACTGGCCTCTTAAAATCAGTTGGGAAGTGTTCCCTCTTCCTCTGTTTTCTAAAAGAGGTCGTTAGGATTGGTATTTATTTTTTCCTTAATATTTGACCAGTCAAACCATCTGGGGCTGGACTTTTTTGTGAAGATTTTAAGTTACTAATTCAATTTCTTTACTAGATATAGATTTATTCAGATCTTCTCTTTATTCTTGGGTTAGTTTTTGTAATTTACATCTTTCTAAGAATTTTCCCATTTCATCTATATTTTCAAATTTATTGACATAAAGTTAATCCTAGTATTCCCTTATAATTGAGCTATATTTTAACGAGTAAATTCACTTCTCAAAAAGTCATAAAATGATGTTATTTTTAGTACCAACTTGTTTAAAAAACGTGTGTGCTTTCTGTACACACACATACACACACACGGAATAAGGAAACTTAGATTTATTGAGTACTTCACTAGATGTATCATACTGTGTCTTGGTACTTTTTGTAGATCATCTTATAGGAGTGTACCCCCAGAAGGAGACAGCACCCTCTCCCTCCTTTCAGAGCACACCCTCAAGCTTCCTATTTCCTACCCATCTTTCTGCAAGTGTGGACACAGATCACTGGGGACCTGACTAACCAGAAGAGCGTGGCCTTCCCTCCTCAATCTCAACGGGATAATTCTATGGTCTGTGGCATTCCTGATGCCACTTCAGCATTCCTGGGACTGACAAACCCAGACAGTGATGGGACATGATATGGGGGGTGATTTTCTTGTAACCTTATGACCTCTCTTCTCTCTCTTACTAGTTTCTACTTGGTATATTTGTTAGCATACTAGTCTTAACTGCCACACTCCCCCACTCTTATCCTCCACCTGACAACTGTAGTCTTCTTATTTTGAACCCTTTTCTTCCTGCAGTTCCTAGTAAATACTGCAACCTGCATTAATTTGTGTAGAATTGAACTGACAGTTTTAATTTTTAACTATCCATTGTCATGATTCTGTATATATTGGGCATATGGACTTTCTTTGTGTGAGACATTCTTTCCCAGTGTACTCACTCTTAGGAGCTGCATGCCACCTAGACTTTGATGGCAGCTACATGCAGAATGAGCCATTTACCTAATGCGGAGACCCAAGCCTTGACACCTGTCATTGCCAACTGTTACCCATATCAGATCTTTCTATGTAAGAGAGAGGGAGGATTCTTTTCCATTAATTTTCTGTCATATTAGATTAGCTTCAAATGTTTTTTTACATATTGATCTTTTTTTTGGTCCAAGTATGTGCTTTCCTCATTTTAGAAAACCATCATACATGGTGTACATGTGCTTATTGGATATTAATAAAGAAGAATGATCCTAAATGATCCAAATACTGATATCCTATATATGATACTTTTTTGTCCCTTTCACACAAAAGAAAGAGATGTATGCAGGCATATGCATAGACCTTAAAGCTCCTCCCTTGACCCAGTCATTTCTGGCCAGGAGGAAGCAATCTTCCACTACCCTTTAAAAGGACAGAAAAGGCTCTCTAAGCCACTTGCAGTAGGCTCAGGGATGTTTTTTCTTTTCAACCTACAGCTTCTGCTGCCTCAACCACATCTTGACAATAGCCTGGCAACTGGCAGCATTCACTGACTGCCTCCATCAGAGTTCATGAAGGAGATTGCTTCCCTTCTTCGAGAACAGTGTAATAATAACAAATGTAGACAAGGTTTTTGAACAGAGATTCAACATGTTTCCGTGATGACATAAATTACCTATAAAACTCTGTAGGAAGATTTAAGACCATTAATACTTAAAGGCACTGTGTTCTTCCTTCATAAAGCAGTCGAAGAATGTTGAAAATTTTTTTTGTGAAGAGGATACGGAAAGAATTTTATTTCCCAAGGATTTAGACACATGATAAATAATAAGTAAAAACTTAGACATAATAAATAAAATTTTTTCCCTTATGGAAAGAGAAATGGAATTTTATATGATCATAGGTGGCAGTAATCCATTATTCTAAGTCTCCATTTTTGTCAAGAAGTGATCTGTACCAATTAACATATGTATATATTCCTCACAGCCGTAAAACTTGTTCCTTGCATAATTCTATTTCATTGCTTCCTATAAATGTCAGTATTTTTCAAATTAGAAAAGAAAACATGGCCTCCATTCTGTTCTTTTACAGCTCTTTCTTTCCCAGGCCAAACCCTCTCCCCCTGCTCCTCCTGCCTCCGCTCTTCCTTCCCCTCCTCCTCCTTCTAGGACCGGGGCTTCTTCAGTGTCTGGCATTTGGCTGTCCTCAGTCTCCCCTCTGTAATTGCTCTTTCAATATCTTCCCTGAATCACTGCATGCAAATGTGCTTAAGTGGGACCAGGCCTAAGAAAGGGAACATCTGTTTATAGTGGATACTCAGTATTGGAGATTCTCTTAATCAGATATTCATTGAACGCTACTTTGTTGGAGTCTAACTTGAAATGCACTCAGAAATAAGTTTGGTGCTGGAAGCTGCTGCCCAAATTTTTCCTACTCTGGACACCACAATGTTGACTGAAGTGGTCAGAAATATAACAATAGCTATCACAGAGGTTTGATTATCTGTGTAATTGTTTATATCTCCCCACCTGACAACAGGGTCTCTGGCGGCAGGAGCTGCATCTGCCTGTTCATATTGCATTTCTGGCTCCATGCCTGGAATAGAAGATACACAATGATTTTTCTGGAATAAACGCTCTATAGTGAAAACCAAATACATTTATTATACAGATATCTGCCATTGGCTTTATAACTGTGATATGAATGTCCAGGTCCTCTTGAACTAAAAACTGCTTTACATTATTTCTCATTTAACCCCTACATTATTCCTGTGAGTAGGCCTCGTGCAAATCCTTTACAAATGAGTTCCCCAATGTTCAGAGGAGGTGAGACCTGGCTCTCAGGTTACAGCTGGGATACACCTGGGATACAGCCCAGGTGTATCTCATTCCAGAACCTGTTCTGCAACCTCAAACTCCTAAGGCTCAAGCCATCCTCCTGCCTGAGCCTCCTGAGTACCTGGGACTACAGGCCTGTGCCACCACATCCAGCTAATTTTTCTATTTTTAGTAGAGACAGGTATCTGGCTCTTGCTCAGGCTGGTCTTGAATTCCTGATCTCAAGAAATCCTCCCACCTTGGCCTCCCAAAGTGCTAGAATTCCAGGTGTGAGCCACCATGCTGGCCCTCACCCTGTTTAACCTCTGTCTGACCTTCCCGGAGCTGCACATGTGTTATGTGCTCTGGGACTTCATTTTCTCCTGTGATGGCCTGTGTTTCTTGGTTTCTGTTTATGACCTGGCCCCAAGGCAAGTGCATCTTTATCAGCCTGGCTGCCTAGGAGGCTTTGCTCTCTTCTAGTGAAGGCTGCAGACTGTTCACCTGTGCCTTCTTATGCCCAGATCATGACCTCTCTCCATTACTTTGATGCTGCAGCTCTGCTGGGAACTTGAATTTCTATGCTCTGCTCACACTGGTGTTTTCTGCCTTGCTGAACCGAAGCAAGAGTAATTCCCTTTTTGATGGGAAAAGAAACTTCTGAGTGTAATTTGTATTAGAATCTGTTGCTATGTAATAGATTACTCCAAAACTTAGCAGCTTGAAACAATAAATCTTTATTATCTCATATAGTTTCTGAGGGTCAGAGATCCAGGAATAGCTTAGCTTGGTGGTTCTGTTGATAGCTCAGGGTCCCTCATGAAGTCATGTGAAGGGTTTCCTGGGCCTATGATCCACTTCTAAGATTGCTCACCCCACAGCTTTGAGCAGGAGGCCTCAGTTCCTCCCCCATAGGCCTCTCCACAGAGGCTCCTTGAGTGTCCTCATGGACATGGCAGCTTGTGGCCCCCAGAGAGAGTCATCCCAGAGGGAGAACAAGGAGGAGGCTGCGATGCCTTTAATGGCCTACTCTCAGAAGTTACATACTATCACTTCCACTATATTCTGTTAGAAGTGAGGTACCAAATCCAACCACATTCAAGAGAAGGGAATTAAGTTCCACCTAAGGTAGGAGTATCAAAGAATTTGTGAACATATTCTGGAAAGTGATATGGATGCCATGAGGTTCTGTGTTACAACTCTGTGTGTCCCCTCCCTGGCCAGGGGAGCACAGGAGAGGTGGGAGCTGCAGTCCACATCCCTGTCCTAGACACAGTGAGGGTTATATGGATGCAAAAGGACAGTACTTATTCTCGGTGATTGCACAGTCTGGCAGGGAAGAAAATTACACAGGTAGGCAGCTGTAAGGCAGAGCACAGTAAGCGCTGCAGAGAGAGGCAGGGCAGAGAAGGACATGCTAATTCAGCTGTGGAGCTGGGGCCGGCTCCCTAGAGGGTAGAGCACTTGCCTCGGGAGGTCGTGTAGGATTTCAGTAGTTGGAGGTGTGGAAAAGAGAATGTGCCAGGCATGGGAGCAACATGAGCAAAAACCTCAGTGGCAGAAAAGCACAGCATGTGTTTGGGGAAGGGCAGCATGGGCCAGTGTTGTCACCAGCAAAATGTGAAAATGCCAGTTGCAAAGGGTTGTTGTGAGGATTACCTAAGATAACACATTGAAAGAGCTTCATACAGTGCCTGGCACACAGAAAATGCTTCCTAAATGACTGATGAAGATAAAGAAATAAGGCTGAAAGGTAACTTGGGGCCAAGTCACAGGGCCCTGCATGTCATCCTGAGGAATCACAGCATGTGGGAACTGAGAGGACTCAACTTTGACTCCTTCCTGTAGGAAACTGGAATGTGTTGAAGTGTTGTAGTTGGGAAGCAGCATGCTCACAACTGGTCTAGGGGAAGATTTATCCTGTGCTTGTGCCAGATAAATCAGAAGTAAGGAGATGGGATCAGGATTCTGAGGCGTGGTCCAGGGAGTGGAGGTATTGAGGCCCCAGGAGAGGCAGGACAGAGACACTGGACAGGAGGGGTAGAAGGTAGAGTGTTTGTTGACTCTTTTGAAAACTTGTCCTAGTCAGCAAGATCCCAAAGTCCTGCTTTATCAGCTGCTCTGAATGTGACTATGTAGCTCTTCAAAGGTTCTGGGAGAACAACCAAAAAATATCTTGCCCAGCAAGTCTCCATGAGATGGCTCAAACTGGACCTGGCTCTGCCATTCCTTGGTAGGGCATTGGAGGCCAGCCCAGCCTTCTCCCCATAGATTTTCCCAGCACAAATGAGCCTTTGAGGAGTCCTTTAAACCCAAATTGAAGTATATTTATTGAGCCCACTTGTCTGCAGTTTACCCACCCACTGGAGGACATCATAGTCCCAGACCCTTTTCTGTTCCCACAGGGGTGGTATAGGAGATAAGTCATGCATCAGGTCTCAAATAACAGGTTTCACCAGATCTGTTGTGAGGGGACAGTGGGCCTTTGACGATGCAGTTGGAGGTCATCCTGTCCCTGTGACTTACACACTTAATGACACAAGAGAAGCTGTGACATGAGGAACATCTCTGGGAGGGCTAGCAGCTTGCAGATGTGGGGCCCTCCCAGTATGCCCAGAGCCTCACTGCGGTGTACACCCAGACTGGCTGAGGGGAAGTGCTTGCTTGTGACTGCTGCCACGAGCCAAAGTGGCCAAGAACCTGAGGAACCCCAGTGAAGCTTGAGTTACACACCTACCCCCAAGTGTGAGATGGTGGGAGGGGCAGGGCTTTGGAGTCAGGCATTCCTTTGCCACCTAGGAACAAGTTCCTGCCCCATATGGGGCAGGGAAGGAATGGCCCAGAAGGAGGTGACATGAGCTAACCAGAAATGAAATCAAACAACAGCTACTTGCATTAACTGCCCACCGAATTCTAAGCCCTTAAATCCTGTGACGAATACAAGGAAGATACAGAGCATGGCCCGGAGTGGCAGCGTGAGCGTGGGAAGAGGGCTGGTGGGACAGCCGGGGATTGGGGTCCTAGTGCAGCTCCACCCGGAACCTGAGGTCTGATCCAGGATATCCCTTTGCAGCCATGCAAATGAGACTGGACTCAAAAGTAGGATTCTGTTATGAATTTTCTATTAAGCATTTTGTCCCTTAAGAGAGACAAAATGGACACATGACAGAACAGAAGAGCAGCATTGAAACTGCATAGTGACCACACAGTTGGCCAGTATAATAAAAGGGCCAGGAACCAAGAGATGGGAAATTTTGAGCTGAGTAACCCAGGAGAGGTTCCTGGAAGAAGAGAGCCCTTAAAGAATAATTAAAAGTGGAGCAGTCTGATAGGCGGGCTGCATCAGTGGAGAACAGTGCTGCCTTGCTAGAAACTTTCAGTGTCTCCCGGGCCTACCACATGCATGCAGAGCTGGCATTCCAGGCTCTGTACAGCCTGGCCTCAGCTCCTACCCAGCCTGCTCACCTTGCGTACCTCTCCAAGACCCCACCCTCCTGCACTCTGACCCCCTACCCAACCAGTTCACCTGCTTTCTGAACCTGCCACCCAGACTCAGACTGGTGTCTAAGTTCCTTTCATCCACTTCTCTGTCTACATCCTTCCAATGCTCCTTCCCCAAGACCTCACCCCTGCCAGAATTAAGCATTCTTTTCCCTCTTTCCCTCTGAACTTGGTCCCATTTTATTCATTCTGTCTTTTCTTAGGATCACACATGGTCAGCTCCTGACTCACAAGACTGTAGACACCTCAACCATGGCTTATACATCCCTGTGGGCCACATGCCATGCCCATGGCTGGTGTTTGCCACATGCCAAATGAATGAGTGAATGAATGAATGATCAAGCAGAAATTTGGTTGCACAGGAAGGGGAGATCATGTTACAGGGAACCATGAACCCCTGGCAAGAGGCACTGGGCATGACTGACCCATACTGCTCTCAGTCAAGCATCTCAGGGTCATCTGGTCCCATCTGTGTCCTATAACCCCTCCACAGCATTGCAGACAGCAGGCTGGACCCCTGCACTAGCACCTCCCTTGAGGGCAGGCAGAGCGCGCTGCAGCTTTAGCACATTGCTGCAGTACAGTGGGCAGGAGGTGGGTTGTGGGGCCTGCCTGACCTGAGCTCAGACCCCAACTCCCCTGTTTGCCAGCTGTGTGGCCTTATGCAAGCCACTGAACCTCTGTGAGCCTTGGTCACTTCCTGTATAAAAGAGATATAATACTACCTCCTTCTCAAAGTTGTTGTAAGGGATATAGAGAATATACAAAAACAAAAAGAAGCCAAAAAAAGAAGAAAAAAGCCCTCCAGCTTATACAAGGCAACTAATGAATTGTAGCTAATTTTATATTTATACCATGTGATAATTGTTACATGTGACCGTAGGAGGTTTTATGGAGAGTTTAGAGAAAGTTCTAAGAGGTGGAATTTGGGCTTAAACCTAAATCTATCATGATTACAGTGAACCTACTGTGGAACTCATTAATAAGGTCTCATATGAAGATGATGTACAAGAGTTGTTCAAGATCAAGGGTTACCAAACTTTTCCCACAGGGACACATCCCACGGATTGTGCTTGTAAGTGAGACACTTCCCAGCCTACAGGGGCCACTGCAGAGATGCAGAAGGCTGCAGAGTCTGGCCTGCAAAAGATGACCCAGAAAGAGTGCTTAGGGACAGTGTATGCCTATCCCAGTCCTAATTCTGGAAACAGGCAAGGGTAGGACAGAGAATCCAGGTTTCTGCCATCATGGGTTCGGGAGCCAGGCTGTTACTGGTTTGGCACTGGGAGACCCAGGCCCAGGTATTAGGAGCCCATCTAACAGGCAAGGCTTTGGTTCTGAAGGGCAGGAGGAAGGAGGGAGGGCCTGGAGCCTTTGGCAGGTAGTGGTGGCCAGAGCCCCAAATGTACCCTGGGCCAGCCCTAGGCCTGTGTGTGGAGCCAAAATGCTTCACAAGTCAGGTCAGGAAATCTGATTGAACCTAGAGACGGTGGAGAAGGGAGGAGGAGAGGTGAGGAAAGACCCAAAAGCAGCCTTGCTGCCGGGGTGCATGGGATGCCAGTAATAGGATCAGGAGGGTCTCAACCCTCGTCCTAAATCCCATTGTCCCTCAAGGCTCCCCATCTCAGTGGGTGGCACCGCCAGCCAAAGTCCTAGAGTCCCTCCAACTCTTCCAGCCCTTGCCTCCCACAGCTTGTGAGCTTTAAGTCCCACCCATTCTCCCTCTTGAGCCAGTGCCCTTTTCTCCACCCCCACTGTCACTGTCCTGGTTTCCTCCTGCCTCACTGCGCAGTCTCCTGCCCAGCCTCCCACTTCCATTCTCTCCTTCTGTCTACCGTTTACACCAACATTCTCTTCTCCAAAACTAATCTGGCCTGACTCATGCTTCGTTTGGAATCATTTGGCAACTCCTTGTTATAGTGCAGACCATCCCTTCAGCATGGCTCGCAGGACCTCCATGGTCTGTCTAGCCTCTTATGCCCTTCACTGCTAAACATGAACCCCGCCACCTGAACTGCCTGCTGGTCCCACAGGGCCCCTGCCACTTGTGACCCTCCATATCTGTTACTCAATCTGCCTTGAACCCACTCCCCACTCTCTGGCCAACTCTCTGTCAGCCTCTCTGACTGCGCTCCAGAACCCGGCGCCCCCACTCCTGGGCTGGGCTAGGAGCTCCCTCAGGTCCCTCTGCCTCCCACACCCTGTGCTCAGGGCCAGTTCTTACGCACTCGGGCTCCACAGTGCTCAGCATCCTGTCAGGCAGACCACAGGCACTCAGGAAATATTTTGTGAATGAATGAATGAATGAATGGGCAAAGTGAGAAAATCCAGGAAGAGAAGACAATTTGTGGGGGAGGGAGGGAGACAAAAATTCGGGTCTAGGGTCATTGAATCTGAGTTGTTGGTAGGTGTCTTAGTCCATTTTCTGTTGCTTATAACAAAATACCTGAAATTGGGTAATTTGTAAGAAAAAAATATATTTATTACAGTTCTGGAGGCTGGGAAGTCCAAGGTTGAGAGGCCACATCTGGTGAGGGCCTTCTTACTGCTGGGGACCCTCTGCAGAGTCCAGAGACAGTGCACAGCATCACATGGCGAGGGGATTGAGTGTGCGAGCTCAGGTCTCTCCTCCTCTTCTTATAGCACTAAGAGTGGGGAGCCCGAGCTCTGTCTCCAAGGCACTACTGCTGTTGCCACAACCTGGGTCAACTTTGCAAGAAGGAAAACTTGCACTTTTCATGAGGAAAGAGAAGCTGACCCTCCAGCCACACCTCAGTCAGTGCCACAAGCGCTAATTGTGAGCTTGCTGTGTTTGCGGCTGTGTTGTTAAGACTGTTTCCAGGCATAGGATGTTTCACACCACTTTTGCTTTCTTTGACTGACAGGAATGAATTCAAAGCCTGGACAGACATCAAGCCTGTGAAACCGATAAAAGCCAAGCCCCAGTACAAGCCCCCGGATGATAAGATGGCTCACGAGACCAGCTATAGTGCCCAGTTCAAAGGGGAGGCCAACAAGCCAACAGCAGCTGACAATAAGGTCACCGACCGCAGAAGAATACGCAGCCTCTACAGCGAACCTTTCAAGGAACCCCCAAAGGTGAGACAGACCTTGTGGGAACCCATCAGCACTGTCCGGACTGGGAGGGTTAACCACAGCACAGCATGGGGGTGGGCTGCTGCCAACTCTGGCCCAGCCCCCCAGGGCTCCTCTTCTGCACACTGAGACCCAGGGACCTCTTCAACGAAAAGCTTTGTTAAATTCAAAGGGAATGTTAAAAGGGAGCATTACCTAAATAAAAACAGCTTAAAGACTGGCAGATTTCCACAGAATTAGCTTCTGATTTTGAGAAGTCCAGAAAAAGAGTGGCAGAAAATCTCACCTGAGCCCTAAATCCCCTTGTCTTAACAAAGCTGTGCTTCTGCCCCCAAGGCCCGCCCAGGATTGCGGGCGGGTTGGGGGAGTCTTTGCCCACCTCAGCCTGGCTCAGCCACTGGACCCTCTCTGCCCTCCCCAGTCCCTGAAGAGTGCCTGCCCTCTCTCATCTTCCTGGATAAACACCATCCATCAGCTGCAAGATATGTTCCCTGTAATTTGTTACTAAAATAAACAACAGTGTGTGAAAGTGGACTCAGGGGTTTTCCTGTAATAACACCGCCCTGCCTTACTTGCACCTCAGTGTGAGTTCACGCGAGGGAGAAGCGTGTTGGAGCTATAGCTAGAGAAGCTGGAATCAGACATGCCGAGCAGCCCAGCTACTCTCTGACCTCTCTGACGTCAGATCCGTGGAGCTGTGCGCTGTGCACGTATCCTCTCTCCTGTGATAACAGCAGAAAATGTCTGAGAACCTAAACAGCTCTGGAACCTAACTAGCCTCTTCTCTGCTTTTGTCCTAAAGTCTTACACTTGCCCAGAGTTTCCTATTTGGCTCAGGGCCAGTTTATGGGTAAGGTAACTAACTGACCCAGTTTACCTGGGACTCTTCCAGTTTTAGCACTGAAAGTTTCATGTTCCAGGAAACCTCTCAGTTCTAGGCAAACCAGGATGGCCGGTTACCTTATTACAGATCAGGGGCGATTGAAAACCACTGGCCCTCAGTGAGCAAACGAACCAGCCTGCGAGGCCCAACATCAGCTCTGTCTATGCACAGATGAGGGGGCCCGGGACATGGGGCTGGCACTGGGCAAAGGAAGGTTTAGGAGAAGAAGGAGGGAATATTGTGGAAATCAGATCTAGACACGGACAGGGGGCATATCGAGGGGTCATGCCCAGTGGCTACAGAGTTCTCTAAGGAAGGGTGAGGCCATCTCCTTAGAATGAAGGGGCAGAGCTAGAGGGGAGAGCTTGGGGAGAGTGGAGTGGGCTTGGAACAGCTGCCCTGGGGGAAACGGCTAGGGAGCCAGCCAGAGGGGAACAGAGGGCCTAGCTGAGGCCGGAGACCTCCCGGCACACCATTCTAGGGGACAGAATCAGGGCAAGACCAGCTGGGGCTGTAGTAAGAAACCATCCCAGAATCTCTGCATCTTACGTCAACAGAGTAAGTATTAATCCACGTTCACCATGGGTCGGCTGCCCCTGTACTCCTCATTGCCTCATCCGTCTGGGGCTCCATCAGGGTGGTAGAGGAGAAGCCTCTCGGTGTGGCAGAGGAAAAGAGAGCAGTGGGAAGCACAGACTGACTCTGCCTGGAGGTGACCCATGTCACATCTTACATTTCACTGACTAAAGCAAATCATATGCCTTTGCCCGAGCTGAACAAGGTGATGAGGTCTAGACTTCCCGCAGGCAGGGGCATCAGATATTGCAGAAGAGCGACATAGCCCACTGCCTGGGGGGCTCCAGGGGAAGGACTGGCTGGGCAGGGGAACCAGTGTGGCCAGTGAACGTTGCCACCGGGACTGAGCAGGGAGTTCAGACAGAAGAAGCCAAAGGCCCCAGTGTCACTGGAAATACTTTATACACTGTGCTCCATCTGTGCCAACCTCCCATCACCGTTATTTTTAATTAATAATGTCTCCTCTCTAAATTCTCTCTCCCACTCCCTTTTGTGTTTCTGTATTTGCGGTCTGTCTGTCTCTCCGTGCAGGTGGAGAAACCTAGTGTTCAGAGTTCCAAACCAAAAAAGACCTCAGCGAGCCATAAGCCTCCGAGGAAGGCCAAAGACAAGCAGGCGGTGTCGGGCCAGGCTGCCAAGAAAAAGAGCGCAGAGGGCCCCAGTGCCACCAAACCCGATGACAAGGAGCAAAGCAAAGAGATGAACAATAAACTGGCTGAGGCGAAAGAGTAAATTTCACTGCACTTTCCTTTTACTCTTCTCTCTCTCTCTTCTTTTTTTAACCAACAAACAAAAAAAGGCCACAAAATTAATTAGAGGCTTCTCATCTGCCTTGGTCCTGAGTGTTCCAGGGGCTCTTTGGTTTGGTTTTTTTAATGGAGGGATGCTGCTTCAAAGACCTAGTAGCATGCCTCCTCCTGAGGGTGGCCCAGGCACCCAGGCCACCAGCCCCGGGGACACCAGGAAGCTCTGCCGCTGGCCATGCACTCCCCTGTCGGTGTGACTGCACGCTGACAAGGGAGGCAGGCTGGGCCCAGCGGGAGGCAACTCTGAGCTGGCTGGGAGGCAAATCTCCCAGTAGTGCTTGGAAGTGTCTGCAGGGTCTCCTGTTGTTCCCCCAAGGCCTGTGTCACTAGTCGATTTTGAACTTTAGGTAAATGTGTTCTTTTCCAAAATTCGGAAAATTATCATGTGCTAGAGAAGCTCAGCTTGGGCTGCAGCAGTTGACAAAATTTGTAGAAATATTAAAAACAAAAAAACAACCTTGGCCTTAATGTCAATAAAATGGAGTTGTGTCTGTTAAGTTTAATCTTTTCATAGAATCTTCTGTTAGGAATGTGTGCCTGTGTTTACTTTCCTATCAGTGGGCTGTGCTGAGTGACAGATACGCCACTGATAACTAAAACTAGGCCAGGGGTGGCAAAAGTGTTCGTTCGGAGTTTTAGGTGCATTCTAGGTGTCCTAGGAAGATCACAAAAGTGAGGAGATTTTCCTCTGTTAACTGCCTGTCCGGTGCTGCTGATGTTGCAGAGCAGCGGGTTAAGGGTGACTGAGGAAGACTGTCGAAGGTGTAGAGATAGTGTATTTAGAATGTGGCTTTCCATTTCTGAGAAACCCAAGGGGCTTGTAGACATAGTGGCAAGTGTGGCGATGTTTGCTGTCCCTTCCTGCCCTGCTGCTGCTCTGCTCCTCGGAGGGGACGGGGTGCAGAGGGCAGGTCAGGGGATTTTCTGTGACTTAGCTGCAGACTAGGAGAGTGCCCTACTCAGTGATTGGCAAGCGTCTTTGACCTCATTAATGCATAAAAGCAGCTCTCAGTGTATTCTGTGTTGTGTGTCTATGTGGCCGAAGCCCCCAGGGGTGGCAAGTGCCACCTTAGCTGTGCTAAGTTGTGTTGTAGGAGTTAGCGGGGAGTTGTTGTGAAAAGACCCCCAGTGCTTGTGAGGGAACCCAGAATATCTACCAGAAAAATTATATTTGCAAATGTAGATGTGCATATTGCTCAGCACACTTTATTTCTTCTGTCCTTAAAGTCCTTACTGTCCCCAGCACTCTGAAACTGCTGGGCTGCCGAACAGCACCAAGCCTCTGCTCAGGCATGCTTTTCTTTTGTAATGAAAGAGAGGAAGAGTGCAGGGCTCACAATTCCTGACCTCAGAAGTCCCTTTAGATCCTTCCTGTTTGGAACAAGTGGAGCCTCCACGAGCTCTCTCTTATTCTGACCGTTCAGGCAGCAAAGTCTCTGTTTGCACCATTTGGTTTGTCACCGTGGGCTGATTGAGAAGGCTTTTGCCAAATAATTCAGCATATGCGACACGGGCCATAATTATTAACAGAACAGGAAGACTAGGAACGAAGTGCTTGGTCAGCCCACTGCGACCTTCCTGTCTTTCTCAGGGTATGAAGCTGTGAGGGAGGAGAAGTATGGAAGAAGACAGGAAACGCTAGCAAGCCTCAGTGTTTATGAATCACACCTTTTGAACGTCTCTCTGGAAGTGACTAGACTAGATCTCAGTACTGATTCCAGCTACTGGCTAGCTAATGTTAACATGTACCGGAGAACCCCACCAACATGATCCTAACTGTATCCAGAGAATCTGCCAATGTTTGTCCATACTCTCAAGATTTGGCATTAGTCAGACATGTTGATGTTAGCCACAATTTGGATTTATCCATAGAATAACCGTATATTATTTGCAAATCAAGTAAATCAGTTTACAACGCACAGGGGATCATTCGTTCAGCATTCACGTAACAAGTGCCTTGTGCCAGGCACTGTGCTAGACGTGGTGGTCAGTGTGAATAAACCTGTCTCCATAGCCACACAGCCAGAAGGATGTACATGACTCAATCCCTGTGACTGAGTCAAGTTGGTATTGCCCAAATCGTAGTTTGCTTGCCGTGAGGGTCCCACAGGCTTTTCCACCCACCTTGCAGCCCCAGGGACTAGATTTCCTACCCTGCCCTGCCTGCGGCTTTTGATGACCTGAATGATGTCTTTTTCAACCTGGCAGCATCCCCTTCTTTTTAACACGCCCGCTGAGAAAACCCAGTTTGTGGTTCACGTTGACTCTTGAATGTGTCATTTCACTGACAAGAAACTTCCTTTGATTTCTACTGTTTACAAATAAAACTCAGCCAGTCTCGTTCTGTATCCTTAACATACTGAATGAAACTGATTTTGGTTCCACAAGCAGTGTTTTGATGTTGCCTTTCTGAAGGTGACCAAGCTTCCAATACCCGTCCCGCTCATTTCCATATATTTCCCCGTGGCTTGCCCATACTCCCTTGGCGAGAGAGCTGGGGCCAGAGCTTTCCTGCTGTTCTCCTGCCTGCAAAAGCAGCCCCTCAAGCTGTGCGTTGGCTTCCCCCAGCTCTGCTCTCTGCCTCACTCCCCTTCAGCCCGCATAGCTTTGCCTGTCCAAGGCAGAGAGGAAGTGTCTAATTACGATTTTGTGGCCTGGGTTTTGTTGCATACCACAGATTGTCTATGTAACCTGTAGCGCACACCTCTCTTGGTGCTATTTCATTCCTGCTGTTAGTAAGAGAATGACAAAAATACTCATGTATAGCCAATTGATTGTGACGTGCTTGTGGTCTGTGCTTGCTCAGAAAAACAAACCAACAAACAATTTTTCCAATTATAAATAAATGCTAAAGACAAACACCACTTTCTTGATCTTATTTCCTTGGTGAGGCCCAGCTGAGTAGGCGAAGGAACCAACCTTTGCCATTTGAGCCACTCTCCACAAGATGAGCTGTGCCCTGCAGTTTTCCTGGGGTCTCCATAATGCAGCTTGACTCTTTTAGATTGCCTCTCAGATTCTAATTGCAAGCAGTCAGAGCTAAGTGTTGGGAAAGGCGAAGATGGACCGGGAGACGCACTGGCCAACAAGGTAGTGTAACGTTTTGATCCCGTGTTGCTGGGAAGAGTGACCGCCTGCGCTCGGCACCGCCTTGCCACGCTGGGAGGCTGGGCTCTGGCTCTCTGTCCCTTCCTGTCTGCCGGCAGGACTGTTGGTTCTGGCGTTTTCTCCTCCCAAAGGATGGCAGAGATGCCTTCACTTTGCTTGTTTAATCTACGGTCATTTCAGAAGTTCCACCCTTGGGGGGCTGGCTCATTGTGTGGGTTATGCGGGTGACTGTGTGTGTGCCTAACATGGGTGCTGAAACAGCCGTAAGAGAGGCCCAAATCAGGTGACAACAGACCAGGTAGTTGGGAATGCAGATGAGGGATAGGTTTCTTGCCACGGGGGGTGGGGAATCACGGACGGGGTTGTGGCAGACGGAGCCGTGGGGAGTGGGAGAGCTGTGCAGGCAAGGGGCAGCCTGCAGCAGGCGAGCGGATCCAGGCATGGGAAAGTGTGGGAACTGGGTGGGACCTGAGAGCTGGGGCTAAGTTTGCCCACTTTGTTATCCTTCCGGTAAAGTAGGAGACGAGATCTTATACTCTTCATTTTTCTAACATACATTGATTGAATACCTATTATGTGCCAGGCACTGTGCTGGGCACTAGGGAAACCAGGATGCCTGAGACCCCACCTCTGATCACAGTGGGGCGTGAAGGAGGAATCCATTCTAGCTGGTTCCGTGGATCAGGGAGGACTTCAGCGGATGGGTAGGTGTTGCCCAGGTGAACAGAGCTGGGGGTGGCCAAGGCATGCCAGAGGGATCAACACGAGCAAAGATATGGGAGGGGTGAAACACAGGGTGAGCTCAGGTTCCAGGAGGTAGTTCACTCGGGGAGGGCTGAGGCAAAGGCTGGAGAGTGGCAGAGCTCAGTGGTGGAGAGGGCTGGTGCCACGCGACTGGGCGGTTGCCAAAGGGCCTCCATTCCACACGCCAAGACTGCACCCAACCTGCATGCTCCCTCGTCACGCTGCTCTCCCTTGCCCAGGCGTCGGGCACACTGCAGATCCTCTCTTGCTCTAAGCTAGGAGCCCTAGCGTGGGACTATTATTGCTGGCCTGATTTCTCAGGGTTTATTGCGGGTGGGGAAGCAGTGGTAGGAATCGATTAAGAGTCATATAAATAAAAAACCACTATGTATTTGTTTTCCAAATGAATAGAAAACATCCCACCCACCTGTCTACTTTCATATGGGGCAGAAAATACAAAAACTGTTCAATAAGCAAAAACAAATACATAAAAGTATATCATTCGCTCTCTTTTGCTCAGTTAAGGGAGAGAGACAAAACAAGGATTGGAAGAGGTGGTAAGAAAGGAGAGAAATACAGAGGTAGAAACAGAGTCACAGGGAGAAAAGTCACAGAAAACACACATATGAAGACACGGAGAATAACCCAGGGGAATGAGAGGAGGTGGGACACACCCAGGCCCAGAGAGAGGGCAGGAAGTGGGAGCCTTGTCGGCTCCATCTGTGCCGCCCACCTGAGCAGGCCTCGCACAGAGGCACACGCAGCTGTGGTTCCTGCTGCGACTGTTGCTGCCCAGCCGGGCCCTGGGAGGCAACCCTGTAACCCACTCACGTTGCCTCCCTCAGACAGCAGTCGAAATTAAACCAGCCTTCTCTTTTTAAAATGGGCTGTTGTTGCTACATTAGTTATAAAAGTATTTTCATTCTTCCTTAAAGTTTGTGTGTTCTTAATGAAACTCTTTCCTCTTTTTTCCCACTAGGGTTTAAAAATTTATAACCTGCTTCTCATAGATTTGGGGAGTGTCAAGGCCCATCTCACAAGGGCTATAGACTCTGTTAGCGTGTCACGGAGGCTCCAAAGTCCTTTTACTGCTAATATGTCTTAAAGCAGTTCACATTTGCAGGACCACAGGTAAAAAAAGTTTCTTTTAGGATGTGGCCTGTGGACCATCTGTGTTTTAAAGCAAGGCTCGACCCCAGCCCCGCTTGAGGACAGCGTCTGGGGCAGCCGAGGCCACGGAGACAGGAGAGGCAGCTGTCTCGAGTGAATGGAATCAACTCTGCCTTAGACTCCACGCTTGCAGAACCAAGCATGTGGGCTAATCCCCCATCCCATTGCCATCTGATGCATATATCCTCATAACTCTGAGACCATCCTAGAATACCTATAACAACAGGGAGCGCTAGAATTCCCATCATTACATGTTTTATTATTTACCATGTGAACTGTTCACATTGGCGGTGCACTTAAGCATTGACAAGGTTCATGGCTAGAAATCAGTGCTGCTGGGCAACCTGTGTATTACATTAACCTCTTGGAGCCTCGGTGCCCTCCTCTGAAAAGGGGGACACGAATACCCACCTCAGAGGAGCAGAGTGAGGATGAAATGACATGAAGGTTGTAGGCAACCCATAGTAGACACTAAACACAACATTTCGGGCCCTTCCCCTCCCTGTATAGTACTTGAAAGTTATGTGTTCACTTTCTTTCTAGATAGATATATAGTTAACTACAAGTAATCTATGAAGTTTATTGAGGCAAACACTCTTAAGAAGATCATTTTTAAAAAATTCCAGCTATTGAATTACCTTGAGTCCGTGGACCTAAATAAGAATTTTCTTACAATTTATATTTATGAATTGATTGCTTACAAAGCATTTCTTTCTGTGTCGTTCCACTGAACCCTCCCAGGGTTGTAGTGCAGGTGTTTGCCCAGGCAACAGATGAGAAAGGGAAGCTCAAAGAGGAGGGCACCTGATGAGCTTGGTCAGGCTTGGAAAACCGACGGAGGAGGCACTGGAGCCCAGGCTCCTGCTCCATGGCCTGCACTGTCTCTTCCTGTCACCTGAAGGAGGCTGGGTGGCCTGAAATGAATCAGGTTTCAGACAAGTGGGACTCCTAACGAAAACTAAATCCAAACCTCACAGTGCCACACCCTGGCTGGGCCTTAGCAGATCCCCCAGGAAGCTTGCCTAGTGCCCTCTTTACATCTCGGGACCCAGATACCAATTCAGGGAAAATAAGAATGGCATCGTGGCCAGGCGCAGTGGCTCACGCCTGTAATCCTAGCACTCTGGGAGGCCGAGGCGGGAGGATCGCTCAAGGTCAGGAGTTCAAAACCAGTCTGAGCAAGAGTGAGACCCCGTCTCTACTAAAAATAGAAAGAAATTAATTGGACAACTAAAAATATATAGAAAAAATTAGCCGGGCATGGTGGCACATGCCTGTAGTCCCAGCTACTTGGCAGGCTGAGGCAGGAGGATCGCTTGAGCGCAGGAGTTTGAGG
>CAUYRT010094955.1:0-11587 GCA_963574885.1 Lepilemur ruficaudatus
CCAACATTTTCTTCTAGAATTCTTATGGTTTTGTGCCTTAGGTTTAAGTCTGTTATCCATTGTGAATTGATTTTTGTGATAGGTGAGAGGTGCAGATCCTGCTTCAGTCTTCTACGTGTGGCTATCCAATTTTCCCAGCACCATTTATTGAATAGGGATTCTTTTCCTCAGTGCATGTCTTTCTCTGCTTTGTCGAAGATTAGATGGCTATATGAGGATGGTTTCCAGTTTTGTTCCATTGGTCTACATCTCTGTTCTTGTGATAGTACTATGTTGTTTTGGTTACTATAGCCTTGTAGTATAGCTTGAAATCTGGTAAATTGATGCCTTCTGATTTGTTCTTTTTGCTTAAGGTTATTTTAGCTATATGGGGTCTTCTCTGGTTCCATGTGAAGTGTCAAATTGTTTTCTCTAGATCTGTGAAAAATGATCCTGGTATTTTAATAAGGATTGTATTGAATCTGTAGATCACTTTGGATGGTATAGACATTGTAATCATGTTGATTCTACTGATCCCTGGGCATGATATGGTTTTCCATCTGTTTCTGTCCTCTGTTATTTCCTTCCTCAGTGTTTCATAGTTCTCCCTGTAAAGGTCTTTCTCCTCCTTAGTTAAATATATTCCTAGATATTTTATTTTCTTTGTTGCTATTGTGAAAGTTATTGAGTCTTTGATTTGGCTCTCAGTTTGTTGTTGGCGTATAAGAATGCTACTAATTTATGAAAATTGATTTTGTAAACTGAGACTTTGCTGAACTTATTTTTTTGATGAGCAACTGAATTCAATTTGCTAGGATTTTATTGAGAATTTTTGCGTCTATTAGGTTGGTGCAAAAGTAACTGTGATTTCAGGCCGTAAATTTTAAATCATTGTAATTAGGCTCAAACACATCTTTATTAATCAACATAGGAATCATTGCAATCAACACATTTTTGCCAATGAGAAATAAGTTTGTTTATTCCTGTAGTGTAAAAATCCCTGCTTTGGAATTCAACAAACTCTTGGAAAGCATTTTCTGCATCCTGCTGGTTCTGGAAGAGTTTTCCCTGCAAAAAGTTGTTGAGCTGCTTGAGGTCAGGTGAATATGGCGGATGAGGCAAAACTTCATAGCTCAATTCATTTAACTTTTGAAGTGTTGTTTGTGTGACGTGTGGTCGAGCATCATCATGAGAAGAATTGGGCCCTTTCTGTTGACCAATGCCGGCTACAGGCATTGCAGGTTTTGGTGCATCTCATCAACTTGCTGAGCATACTTCTCAGATGTAATGGTTTCACCAGGATTCAGAAAGATGTAGTGGATCAGACCGGTGACAGAACACCAAACAGTGACCATGACCTTTTTTTGGTGCAAGTTTGCCTTTGGGAAGAAATTTGGAGCTTCTTCTTGGTCCAGCCACTGAGCTGGTTGTTGCCAGTTGCCATATGAAATCCACTTTTCCACAAACATCACAATCCAATTGAGACATGGTTCATTCTTGTTGCATACAATAAGAGAAGAGGACATCTCAAAACGACAATTTTTTTTATTTTCAGTCAGCTCATGAGGTACTCACTTATTGAGCTTCTTCACCTTTCCAATTTGCTTCAAATGCTGAATGACCATAGAATGGTCAACATTGAGTTCTTCAGCAACTTCTCACGTAGTCGTAAGAGGATCAGCTTCGATGATTGCTCTCAATTGGTCAGTGTGAACTTGCGATGGCCGGCCACTGCATTCCTCATCTTCAAAGGTCTCATCTCCTTTGCAAAACATGCTGAACCACCACTGACTGTACATTCATTAGCAGTTCCTGGGCCAAATGCATCATTGATGTTGCGAGTTGTCTCCGCTGCTCTACAACCCATTTGAACTAGAATAAGAAAATCACTCGATTTTGCTTTTAGTCTAACATCATTTCCATAGTCTAAAATAAATATAAAATAAGCAGCATGTAATAAGTCATAGTAAAAAACATAAAGCAAGTATATGTATATTAAATGATGCATAAGATAACCACATTTATTTAAGGATCTATCCTAATATAAAATAGAAAATTTCAACAATTCTATACCAGCAATTACTTTTGCACCAAACTAATATATTCATAATGGATACTGGGGTATAGCTTTCCTTTTTTTGTTCACTCCATTCCTGGCTTTGGTATCAAGATAATGTTAGCCTCAAAAAATGTGCTGGGGAGGATACCTTCCTTCTACATGTTGTGGAATAATTTCGGCAGGATAGACACCAGTTCTGCTTTGTAGGTCTGGTAGAATTGAGGTGTGAAACAGGTTAATAATTTTTAATCATAAATGGTTGATGAATTTTCTCAAAGCTTTTTCTACATCTATTGAGGAGATCCTACAATAGTTCTTCTTTAGTTTGTTAACAGGGTGAATTACATTCACTGAGACGAAGAGGTGATAAGAAAGAAGACAAACAGAAAAATGGTAGTTTTAAATCTACTTCAATAACTACATTCAATGCAAATTGTCTGAACACATCAGTGAAAAGCCAGAACGTCAGATTACATTAAAAAAAGAAACCAAACTCTCTTCTGTCTATAGGAAATCTACCTTAAATATAATATCATAGATAGGTTACATGTTAAAGGATAGAAAAAGATACACCATGCAAACACCAACCCAAAGAAACCAAAGTGGCTACGGTGACAACTGAGAACATAGACTTCAGGAATATTGCCTGGGATAATAAAGGATGTTACAAAAGATTAAAGGGGGCAAAATCCACCAAGAGAATTTTAAAATTCTAAATTAATATTCACCTACCAACAAAGCTTCAAAACTATTCAAGCCAAAGTGATACAACTGAAAGGAGTAATTATTCAATTTCACAAGTATAATTGGAGACTTGGACATTCTTCTATCAATGATCAATAGGATAAGTACACAGAAAAACAGTAAAGATATAGAAGATCTGAACAACACTATCAACCAACTTTACCTATTTGACAATTCTACAACTCTCAGACAAACAACAGCAGAATAAACATTCTTTTCAAGTACAGACAGGGCATTTACCAAGATAGATCATGTCTGGACCGCAAAGCAAACCTGTAAAAACTTAAAATAATTATAATCATACAACATATATCCTTTGACCAAACTAGAATTACACTAGAAATCAATAACAGAACAATATCTGGGACATCCCCAAATATTTGTAAATTAAAAAGTACACTTCTTTTTTAATATCCACATTTGTTTTTTGATTCAAAGTATTAATCAGGTACAAAGGTATTTGTCACATGGATAACTTTTGTAACGCTCGAGTCAGGGCTATAAGTGTGCCCATGACGCAAATAGTGTTCACTGTACCCGTTAGGTAGGTTTTTGCCCCGCGTCACCTCTGCTTGATTTCCAATCACTTTTACTTCCCTCTGTGCACATGTGTGCCTGTCGGTTCCTTCCAATTTATTAGAGAGTACATGTGGTGTTTGTTTTTCCCTTCTTGAGGTATTTCACTTAGGATAATGAAACACCAAGCTTTCTGTGTAAAAGCAGATACAACAAGAAAAAATAGAAATCATTTTTAATGTCTCCTGGGTGAAGTACTAGAAATGAAGGAAGAAGGAAAAAAAGAAAGAAATTATTTTTAATGAATGAAAATGAAAAAACAACGTATCAAAATTTGTGTGGTGCAACTAAAGCATGACTTAGAGGGAAATTTATAAAATTAAATGCTTATATTAAAAAAGAAGAAAAGTCTCAAATCAATGAGCTAAGTTTCTGCCTTCAGAAACTAGAAAAGGGAGAGAGAGCAAGTGAATCCAGAGTAAGCAGAAGCAAGTAAAAACTAAAGGTAAAACCAGAAAACAGTGAGAAAACAATAAAACAACAGAATGAACTCACTAATTATGGGTGGTTATTTGAAAAGAAAGATCAATAAAGTTGCTAAATCTCCAGGCAGATGGATAAGAAAACAGAGAAAAGAAATGAAATACCAACATCAGAATGAGAAGGGGAAGATCATGGCAGATCCTAAAGGCACTAAGAGTCTAATAAGGAAACATTCATGACTTTGTTTAATGTTAAGAAACAAGTAATAGAAAGGAATTTCCTTAAGCTGATAAAGGTATCTACAAAGAACTTACAGGAAACATCGAATTTACTGGAGAAATGTTGAGAGGATTTAAGATCAGGAATAAACCAGGATGTCTGGTCTTACGACTTCTATTCATTGTTGTAGTAGAACACCTAGGCAGCATAGTATGGCAAGAAAAATAGACGGGAAGCAAAGAGTTTGAAAATAAGGGAATATAATCTCTCATTATTTGTGGGTGACTTGATTGTGTCCATAGAAAAATCAAATGAATCAACAGAAAATTCATGGGAATCAGTGAAAATATTTAGCCAAGTTGCTGGACAGAGTCAATACACAGAAACGAAGTGTATTTCTAAATAGCATCAACACAGAGAAGATGAATTTTTAAAGTCCAGTTGATGATCATATCTAAAGTACTTAAAGTACATAAGAATAAATCTGATGACAGATGTACATGACCTGTATATGGAAGATAGTAAACCTTTATTGAAAGACCTAACTAAATGGAGGGATATTCCATGTTCTCAGATTGGAAGAGTCAATCTTATAAAGATGTCAGAATTCACCAAATTGACCTATGGATTCAATGCAATCCCGATCAAAACACCAACACGATATTTGTGGAACATGACAAACTGATTCTAAAGTGCATACAGAAATGCAAAGAGCCGAGAATGACTAAGATTCTCTCATGAAGAACAACAAGGTGGGAGGACTTGCTCTAAAAGATGATAAGATTTTTTTGCAACACTGTTTTCGAGACAACTGTGATGAAATTTATTATAAAGCTACTGAAATGAAGAAAGTACAAGACTGGCTTAAAAATAGACTAATAGACTAATATTCTCACATAGATAGCCAAGTTATGACAGAGAAGGCATCACAGAGTGTTGGAAAGAGGGCGGCCTTTTCATTATAGAGTGCAGGGACAACTGGGTACGGGACGGAGAAGGAAAGGAAACGGACTCGGGCCTTAAACCGTAAGCAAAAATTAATTCCACGTCGCACTAAAACCTAAATGTGGAGAATAGACGATAGAAGAATATCTCCATGACCTTGGGGTAGGGAAGGATTCCATCAACAAGACAGAAAAAAAAACCCAACTACATTTTTTAAAAAATTTAAACATTCTAGTACATTAAAATTAAGCGCTAGGACTTCCTACATTTAGTTCGACATGCATCAGGAACGAGATGAATTGATGATGAATGATGGATGCATGGACGTGTGATAAACAAGTGTAATAAAATGTTCACAGTGAACCTAGATGACGGGGACACAAAATGCTTACAACTTTTCTGTGTGTTTGGAGCTTTTCATTAAAAAATGCTATGCAAAAGTTCTTAAAGCATATCTTCTCATCAAACGGTACAATAAAGGGAGCACAGGCAAGCTACAAACTAGAAGAAGATAATTATACGTCATGAGAAGCCATCAAAGAATTGAAATATAGACGACAAGGAGAACTGGCACAAATGAGCGGGCAACTAACCCAAGGGGGAAACGAGCGAAAGATAGTAAATAGACACCTCACAGAAGAGAAAACCTTAAAGACCGAGACGTGGGAAAAGATGTTCCGTCTCGTTACTGATCAAGGAAATTACACATTAAAACCACAGTGAGGTACCATTTCATATTGATCGGATAGACAAAAACTTTGTACTTTGATAACATCAAATGGTGAGGAGGATGTAGAGGAACACTTAAACATCCCTGATAGGAGTGTGACTTAGCACAGCCACTTTGTAAGAAATCTGGCATGATCTAGCAAGCTCAGAAATCTGCCTCCCCTGTGAGCCACCAAGTCCGCTCCGAGGTATAAACACTGAAACACGAATCTGAGGCTGCAGTGAGCTACGATGACGCCACTGCACTCCAGCCTGGGTGACAGAGTGAAGGACAAGAAAAGGAGAGAGAGAGAGAGAGAGAGAGAGAGAGAGAGAGAGAGAGAGAGAGAGAGAGAGAAGAAAAGAAATGATGAAGACGCGTCCGGGATAGAGGTTACCTCTGATAAGGGTGAAGGCACTAGGATGGCACTGGTGAGGTGCCGGTACTGTGTGAAAACGCGCTTCCATAAATGCTGACTGGCCGAGGGAATGAATGACGCCGGAATCTGTAACTCTAGCTCTGACCCCTCCCTGGAGCCACAGAAGCACATCTGTAGGAGAATTCTGCATATCTTTCGTGAGCACCTCAAACTCGACGAGTGCGAACACCAGCCCCATCATTTCCCACGTAAACTTGCTCAACTTCCTGTGTCCCTGTGCTAGTGAACGCCCCTCCACACCGTCACTCAAAACAGGAGGCTTAGTCGTCTTGACTCCCGCCTCCCTGTGCTGGCCAAGGAAACGTGCCCCTCAGATCTCCTGCTGCAGGGAGCACAGCTGATTGACAAGCCCCACCGGCCACTTCTCTGGGTCCCCCGCTGAGTCTGCACCAAGACGACGCTTCCTCTGGGCAGCTGCCAGCCAGTGACCGAGCGTGGCAGGGGTACGTGGCTGTGGGACATGGACTCCTCGAACTGGCGGCAGAGGCTGGGGACTTGGCATCAGCCTGGATGAAACTGTGTCAGAACTGAACTGCATCTGAGATTCCTAGCTGACCCTCCTTCCCCCCACGTCTCTCTTCCAGGCGTGAGACCCGCATCGCGCCCTCTCAGGACTCTCCCCGCCCGCTCCTGCTCCTTCCCCCTTTATCCCTCAGGTGCATCTTTCCCACAGTGATCTTCCACGTCCAGTCACGTCTTGGCCTCTATACTTTTGGAGGATGCCAACTCACAAAAGTGGTCCCAGGAGTGATCTGGGGGCCCGCTCACCACCACCAGAACGACAAAGAGGATCCCATCCTGAGTGTTACGTGGGGCATGGATAATCTCTAGCACAGAGCGACCTCGCGATGGCTTGAGGTTTCACCCTTAGTTACCTGGGAAACACCGCAGTGCAGGGTCTCACCCTCGTCCTTGCGTGGGATGATTCGGGCCGTTGAACGGCAGGGAGGGAAGAACGTCTACACGGATGGTGATTGTTAAGAGGTGCCGACACCCTGCAGAGGGAAATGAGAAACTGAGGGACGTTCCCACACGGTTAAGGGCTAAGTGTAAGACCCAGAAGGCCTGCTCGGTGGCTTACAAGGAGGCCCTTACCTCCTGCAGAAGAGGAGCAGACACAGCTGAGGAGTGGAGCAGCGTATCAGCACGATTTGACAGCAAGAGACGCAGGACTCCAGAGACGTTTACGTCTTCAGCCAGCACAGGCCCTGTTATGTGAAGGTCGGGGCCCTGTTTGGAAAAACCTAGGCCCCTGAACTATGCGATGGGGGCGGCTGGATGGAGCGTGCAGCCTTCCTCCCCTAGCGAGAGCCAGCGCGTGCCCTGCGCTGCCAGATGCTACAGAGCCCTCGCCCCTACAGAGCCACAGGCGCCGCCCTCAGGGGCTGCCCCCTTCTGCTCTCCACGAGCTCGCTGGGTAAGGCGCGCCGGATGCCAAGGGAAAGAAGAGATGACACGCCAAGGAAGCTGCGGGGAAGACCTAGCCTGTCCTGGCGGGAGCCAGGGGAACTGCCCTGGGGATGGGGTTTGAGGGCGCTGGATCAGGGGGCTGGAATGTAAGGCTGGATAAGCAAGTTTTACCGACGGGGGTACCTGCTCCTGTCATAGGACTTAACACCCTGGCAAGGACTCCAGGAAAGGGAGGAAATCCACCGCCAGGCTGACCCTTAGAATCTTTGGGAAAGCCATGGCCCACATGGAGAGAGACGGAAACGCCTGCCTGGGACTGGCAGATGGCAGAGGGACGAATAAAAAGGTTGAAAGACGCAGCCCCCCTGGAGCGGATGGAAAACTGCAGGCCGGCAGAGCCAGCCTGAGGGTTATGTTCCACGGTAGCGCCCAGGGGACACACCAGTCGCCAAAGCCACAGGGAGTGTTCTGGTGAGAGGGGCCGGAGCACGACTAAGGAGGTCGGCGGTTGCCCTCCTCTGCAGCCCAGTGGGGGCGGGGCAAGGAACGTGGTCCCAGGCCTGGGCTCATTACCACCATTCACGCAAGGTTGGGGCCCCGACACGATAGAAGGCAGGGCACGGCTCTTACCCGACTTTACGTCTGCAGTAACAACCGGCAAAGTCGGTGGTGCAGTCACGAGCGCTTGACCCACGGGAAGCCAGAAAGATTGTTCACACACACGGCCCCCTAGGTGCAACTGCAGCCAGAAAAAGGCAAGAATGGAGGAGCCAGGAGGGTGGTCATCCCGGTAACCAGCCACGATCCCTTGCTCAGTTCCTGGTCCTGGACAACTTTCAGACCAGCCCCATTGACTGAAGAGGCGGATGAGTCCCGAGGAGGAAGGACCTGGAAACAAGGCGGTGAGGATCTACTGTCACTATGCCATGGTCCTTCCCTAAAGAGACAAGACTGCCATCTCCTCCAGGTGACTGTACACTGGGGAAAGGGGGATAGCCAAGATTTCTAGGACTACTGGAAACAGGGCCTGAGATGACCTAGATCCTGGGGGTCCAAGGTGTCACGATGGGGCCCTGGTAATAAAAGGAGTTGGGGATAGAGACAGGTTCACAGTGAGTCGACTGGCTCCCAGGACGTACACGGTGGCTCTTTCTCCTGTACCTGCGTCAATGCCGGTAAGTGATATATTTGGCAACTGGAGCAACAACTCCCAGGCTGGGACACTGGCCAGCGTGGTGCGGAAGGCCGTGTGGGACCCCTGAAACCGGCCCCCACCTCAGGTCAAGAAATTAAGTCAAAACCGGTATCAGACCCTGCTGGAAGTCTCGGGGTCGGCAGAAATTAGTGCCACCACCGAAGATCTATAGGACCCAGGGGAAGAGGAAGGAACAGGGTCGCAGGGATGAAGAGAGTGGAGAAGGGTGAAAACGTTTTGGGATTCTCTGTACGGGAGACGGAAGGAGCAAGGGAACGAAAATGAGGACAGGTACACCAGAGGCTTCAACTGGGGTGATCGGTAACGCTTCCCAAGCTGGGTGGTGGGTACGGGAGATTTTGCTATGCCTTTCCTTATCCTTTTTGCGCATGGCTGAAACAGTGCTCCGTCTCTTTAAAAGTCACTGCAGGGAGTGTGAGAAGGAGTTATGCAGACACAGGCAGGGATTGTGGAGGGCCTGCCAGACGTGGACGATGGCCGATTCCTAGCAGACCCAATCGACCCTGCTCCGTCACCCCCAGCAGAGTAGGCTTCTGAGGTGTCCACCCAGAGAACCCAGGGACCCGACTTCCCTCGGGCAAGAGTTCACGCACCCCAGGCCTCTGCTGGAGACCAGTCAGAGGAGGGTGTACAAGGCAGAGGTAACGGGAAAGACAGGGGGACATGAGTGGGAAAGCGAGGAAGGAAGGCGTGGAAGGAATGAGTCTGAAGGAGAGGTCTGAGAGGCTGCTGCAGTAGGGTTGGGTGGCAAGCACAGGGAATTCTGACACTCCAGGGCCTCAGAGAACCCAAGGAAGGGACCCCTCCCCACATAGCAGGACTGCTCAGCCCAGGGAAGCTGAGGACGGGTAGCTCCAGGGGCAATATGACAGAAAATTGGCATGCCGCCACCACCACCTCTCACCTCACCACCGTGAGGCATCTGTCGTGTGTCCCTTCCAGGCTTAAAAACAAAACAAAAAACCGTATTTTTCCCTACACCTGTGTGTATTCCCAGATGACACACAGGACTGGTTTGGGTTTTTCGGTTTACAAACGTCCGTGCAAATCTATGCATCGTTCTGCAACTTGCTGCATGCGGTCACGAGAGTTTTTGAAGTCTGTTGACACAGCCTCGTGTGTTCCTTCGGACTGCTGAGTTTTAACCTACTGGACGCATATGCCACGTTGCATCCCTCCACTCCCTTGCTGATGGGAATTTACAGCAGTACCCATTTTCCCTTCACCGACATCCTTGTGCATGTGTCCTTGTACACTACACCTACCAGCGTTTCTCCAGAAGATGTAGCCGGCAGGTCTGCCAGGTCATTGAGGGAGTGGGTGTTTTGCAGTTTTAAGAGTCTCGGCTCAAGGCACGGCCTATGGAGCCTGACTGCCTGGTTTCCGTCCTGCAGATGATACCGAATGACCTTGAGCAAGTCTCTGAACCTCTCTGTGCCTGTTTCCTAGCCTGTATGAAGGTGGTAATAGTAGGGACTTTGACCTAGGACTGTCACGAGGATGAGTTAATATTTATCTACAGCGCTTAGAAGAGAGCCAGGCACATAGTAAATGTTGCATAATTTGCATTTCACCGATTCTGCCAAATTACCCTCCCCAATGGCTGCTCTCCCTCTTGCCCCCTGCCCCAGCAGTGACCAAAAGCACTGGTTTGCTCATAACCTCTCCCACCCTTGGAATGGCTAAGCTCTTTAATTGTCGCAAACCTGGCATGTGAACGCCGATCTGTGGCTTTAGTTTGTGCCTTCAGCATCAGTGATGGTGAGCATCTTTTGGGGGGTCGTTGACCCTTGGGATTCCTGCTTCCTTGAATAAACTCAGAGTGAGGGGGTGGGGGCCTGGGAGAGGTGGGACAGCTCTGGCCTGCCAAACTGCCACGCCAATCAAGTGTCATGGGCACACAGCCACTCGCCCACTTGATTACCCGTTGTAAGAAAAAGAAGTGAAAGGTACCCAAATCAGAAAGTAAGAAGTTCAGTGACCTCTGCTTGCCGATGACATGATCTCACATACAGAAAAAACCCCAAACACTGCACCAGAAAGCTGTCAAAACTAATAAAGAAATTCAGTAAAGTTGCAGGATAGAAAAGCAACATACAAAAATCACTTGCATTTCTATATGCCAACGAGAAGCTATTCATGTTTACCATAGCATGGCAAGAAAAACATACTAAGGAATAAATTTATCCAAGGCGGTGAAAGCTGTGCACAGCAAAACTATCAAACACTGATGAGAGAAAAGACGCGAATAAATGGGAAGATACCCCGTGCTCATTCAAGGATGGGAAGATTATTAAAATGTCCACAGTAGCCAAAGCGATATACAGATTCGACGCAAGCCCTATCAAAACGGCAAGGGTATTTTTCCTATGTTTCACACACGTAGAAAAGACAACCCTAAAACCTCTGATTTCTGACTGGGGCTTCCTTGCCCATCTTCCTGTCGGGTGGCAAGTGTTGTGGAATAGAACCTTGCAAGTCCTCCCTGCGCTGGGCGCTGCCCAGCCATCATTCACCCCCACGAGCCCCTGAGCTAGGTGCTGTTATTTAGCCCACTTTGCAGATGGGAAACTGAGGCTCCGAGACGTGGCTCTCGGTGGAAAACAGATGGTCGCAGAGGGACAGCGAGAAAGAGGGGAGACGAGAGCGTGACGCGGGAACCCTGCGACCCAACGGGCTTCCGAGGAGCCAAACGATTGGCTTCGGGGCGAACCAACCGCCCTCGTCCCTATTGGTTGTGGCCCGAGAGGCGGGCAAACAAGGGGCGCGCTGGTTGGTGGGGCCTGGGAAAGCGGCCCAATGAGAAGGCCGCGGTGAGGGCATCGAGGGTCACGGAAGCCACGCGATGTTTGAGGCCATCTCGTGTGG